>UELU01143372.1:22076-70756 GCA_900490025.1 Megastigmus dorsalis
TATTATTGTAGATGCTAATAAAACGTTTTATTCTTGGGCGTGAACCAATAAAATCTTGAAATGGATCTATATAGTCTTTGCATCCCTACTACATTTCTATCCCGGCATTATGTAATGGTAAAATAAAAAAAAAACAGTTTTATCTTTGCCGAATAAAACCAAAACAATTTATAAAGAAATCAAACTGTAAATCAAATTTATTGGTATTGGTTTGTTTTACCTTCATAAAAAGTAAGAGATATATATTCAATGCTGAACTAAATATTTTAAATACGCAACAATAAAAGTAAAAGATACAAGTACCTATAGACGTATTTCTTTTCATGTATAAAAAACCTTGATTTTCTGAAATTCAATCAAATAATTTATTATCATTGGCACGTCAACATAGAAATATTGTATTGTAATTGAGTTCTTAATCTGCATACTTTTTACATTATTTAATCATGGCATTTAGAAGTAAATAAAAATAATGTTTGACCTGCATTTTAAGCCAATTTCTATTCTGTTTATTTTTTTCTCTGAAGTTAAAAAATAGTGTAACGCGGTAAAAGATTTTTGAAAAAGTAAATCAATTTTTCATCTTCAATTTCACAGCAGAAAAAAGTACTAACGCTAACCGAAAACTTTTAAGGAAAGTTTCGTTGTCAATCAGTACACGCTCGCCAACTTTCAAGAGTTTCAGTGTTTCGATTAGATCACTTAATACGTATACATGTATAAAAAAGACCTGTGTAAACTTTGTGGTTGAATAAAACATGTCACGTAGGCTATCAATTTGTATTCCAGAGCCAGAATCTTTTATTTTCTCTTTCTGGATAAATAAGATGGCAGATGGGGCGTGATTTTCTTTTTTTTTTCGATTAAAGCAAAAATGTGGCTTCGGGTGTATATTTTTGCGATATTTATGTGTCTCCTCGAAAGAGTGATTTTGCGGTTTTGCGGGCTTCCGCGGCCCTCTTCGATGAACGGCGAACGACGAAAACGGTAGCTTTTATTGGCGCTTCACGTACAAACAAGTCGCGCGAAACGCTTTAATGTAACCGCACTTTTTACTACTGAGTGACAAGCCTGAGATATTCCAAATTGTATAGGGTGTGCCATCAATACTGTTCATCGGATAGGGAACCGAAAAAATTTTTAACCAAATCATGAAATTCTTTTTGTTTTCTTTTCGGTGATGATAGTAATAAAAGCGAGTCGAGTGCAAAGCAGAATCGCAATGGTAATACAAAAGAAATGATCTTTTAAGGAATACGTATGAGAAAATGTATCTTATGAAAGTGCTTGAAAAAGTATAAAAATTGAAGAGGCAATACATGTTCCGTGGCTGTAAGATGATATAAAAAATTCGGGTCGAATTTTTCATCTCGGTTGGAATAAAAGATGAACAATTTTTAAAAAAAAGGTAAAAAAAAAATATCGCGGACGTAAAAAAGGTGAACGAGGCCAGGCGTTTTGTATACCTTTTTTGGAACACAAATAAATTTATCAGCCCGGAAAATGATTTTTTTCCTGGAATGATGTGAACTAATCTGAAAAATGGGAAAACTTGTAGTTTTCTCGCGTGCTTATTGCTGTTATATATTTCACGTGACTCGGGAGAAGTTTCTTCTGTCGATATTCCCGTACCGAACAACAGCATCTGTGCAATTACTCATTGTTTAATAAAGCTATTGTACATCTTCGTCTATTACATGTAAACAAAAACAATTTAAAAAGGCGAATGCGACAATTAACACATGGAATTTTTTTCTCAAGATTCCGTTAGATTTCTTTTCAATTATAAAACTATAAAGACTTCTTTATGACTTTAGTAACAAAATGTTATATATTTTCCACATAAACGCAATAAATATAAGTCGGACTTTACAATCAAAGTAAATGTAAAGCGCAGCTAAGCATTATAGTAATGCTATATTGAAACTCAAACAGATCAATCACAACCATGCCCCCATTCGTACATTTAAAAGTGATTTAATCATTGGCGAGGACAAAACCATTTTCATAAATCTCCAGATACAAGAGTGTACTTCAGTATTCAATCATTCGATTATTTCGATAAAGCGTGCGTGTAGTCTCATTAGCAAAATGAAACCTTAAGCGATAGCAGCAGCGTGCTCGATTATTTATATTCACGCACATCGGAGTCTAATTGAACACTGGCTTGTCTGTATCAGTGACGAGGCAATTTTTTTTTCATCGTTCAAAACAAATTGGATCAACTTTTGACCCCCGTGATTCATTCAAACCATGCACTGACATTACTAAAATCCGCTAAAATCATTACGCCTGCATTGATACATATACACGGGATTATTACCCCGCGCACAATCATCTTATTCTGCTTCCATGCCGATGCGTAACTTCGTTAGTCGAGAGGCGTGAAAAATTCATAAAAATGTGGAGAGAGGTACTTATTATTATGCGCAATTTGCTTTGTCATCACTGGCACACGTAACAATGAATCTCATTAGCATATACGCAATCGTCGACGAGGTTATCCGTATCCCTGATCCATTTTTCGTAGATTTCGTTGATTCATGAATCTCATTAGGGTTTAATTGACAATGGGATTGTTGTGAGGCCTTCGTTGCGCTTCTTTTCTTTTCATTCCTAGCCATTTGACGGCAAATCTCGTTATCGCGCGTCGATGAATTAGAACTAGAGTAGTATGTTTCGGATCTCCTCGGTTCGATCAAAATTATTCAATTATTGATAAAGTAGAGAACAATCAGTGTTTCCCTCTGTCTTTATCCGTCTTTGATGAGCTCGCGGGCGTTTATCGATTGACAAAGCACTTCTCTCATTGGTTATTGTTTGGTTGAACTAACAAATATATCAGAGCTGCTTTTGATAGTTATGAGAGTTTAAGAGTTAACCGATGGCGAAGGCAAATGAAAGTGATCAAACGTGGCTTGCAAGTGCTTATATATATAAAGTGTTTATATATGCATAAGCTGGTTAACATTTTCAACTCCAATGTAGGGAATTGAAATGTGAGATATTGATCGTCTGTATTATTAACTAAAGCTAAATCGAGTTAGTAAGTTACGTATTTTCATCATCTTTAAAATTATAAAAGCTTCTTCTGACACAGAATTCATATCTTTGCTACAGCTATTCTGTTTCCATATTCGCCATGGTTTTTCGCATTTTCTCAAAACCTATGAGGAGATCATAAATTTCGCACACTGCCTTATGAGATTCTTCAAAAACATTATAACATTTTTTGAAAACTTTTTCTAATATTTTGTTGGAAGAGTTGAGGGTGTAAAAATAATAACAGCATAGCTAAACTTTTATTAAAAATTTGAGAAGCAAGTAAATGTTTGATTATTATCTTCATCTGGATTTTCTAATTAAAAAAAAAATTATTTCGCACCTATACTGTTTATTTTAATAGATGATTATAGAATGAAAATTAAATTTCTTCATGAAATTTAATAAGACTGTGGAGAATGTTATCACCAGCTTTCTAATGAAGCTGCAGTACTGCCTACAAATTGCATTTCGAATGCAATTAATGTACCAATTTAGTTATCTCGTAATTTAATAGTGCAAATTTAAGACATAAGAATTATCAAAAATAGTTTTAGATATTGTATTGACTTAAGTGAAGATAGGATTATAAAATTTACAGCTTAACACTGATAAATTAATTTATGAATTTATCGATACTTTTTCATGTGAAAAATCTGAAAAAAAAACGAGTTCAAAATCATTTAAACGATTATTATTACTTTTTTTCGCTACTAATGGTATGAAAGGGTAAATTACGATTTAACAGTAACAAAAGTTTTAAAGCCGTAACTTGCTTCTGTATTCCTCCATTTCACAATCTACATAATCTATAAATTATACACACAATGCTATTACGTTACTAAGAAGTATTTATTGCTTTCTTACCTACATTACGGTCTTCAAATGAGCAAATTTATTATTTACATTAAATTTTATTAGGTAATTTGCTCTATACATTACTTGCTTTTTTATGACTGTGATTTTGAAAATTGTGAAAATAATAAACCGTGTCGTACAATGCCTAAATTGAAATATTTTTCCTTTGTTACCTGCATCGGAAAGTTTCATAAAAAGAATACGAATATAAATTTTTCCTACGAATTCGTTAACGTGCTAGTAAAAACCAATATTGTTTCTTCTTTGCAATTTATTTATCGCAACTTAGTAATCTCATTAAATTTCCATTTCATTGTAATACATAGTTTCCTAAAATAGCTATTCATGAAAAGCTATAACGTAGCAAAAAAAATCACTAACAGTTCAGCTGCTTTCTACTTCCCAGGTCTTTATGGTTAGCTACTTTGCATATGCACTTGTTATGATACAATATCAGGAGACCTGATATGGAGTTTCATAGTATTTTCCACGTTAAAAATTACAGAAAAATATTCTTCGATCGTAAATGATGGAAAAAAGTAGATGTTGCAATATATTTGTTTTTTTAAAGCAAGAATTTTTCAACTGAAGTGTATTTTGAAATTAAAAAAGAAACATGTTATTTCGGAAGAATATTGACTTTCTAATTAGAAGAGGAAATTGAAATCGAAGCTTTGTAAGTTGCGGAAAATTGCTCACTCTATTTGAAGTTAGTTAAATTCGTTTTGAAAATGAATGTCTGTGATGAAAAGGTTTCCTTTCAGTTCAAAGAGTACACAAAAATTACATTTGAACGTAAAATTTGTTTAAAATAAACAACTTGCAGTAAATATTGGTAGACAATGGCCTTCATTAGTCCCTCAATTTTAGTCGCGCTACTAAATTTGAGTATTCCAGCAGCTTCTTGGTCAATTTTTGAAAAGCTCACCGCAGCGTCAAAATTTGATGAAAGGTCTCTTAATTTGTGCCTCACATCCCAACCTAACCCTTGGAATCAGATCCACCATCAAAGGATGTAATATCTTAGAGGGACTTCCTCTTACACACACTATTAGAGACTCTCTGTAGAGACACACCCTTATACCCACGATTGTCGGTTTCCTTTCCAGTTCCACGCGTTCCAGGTCTATGGAATTACAAGGTAGCTTCTTCTCTCTCTCTCTCTCTCACACTCTCTCCCTCTTGGTTTACGCAGTAGGGAGGAGATACTAAAAGCCCCTCGAGTCGCTCGTCTTAAGTGCACCGTCTTCGTGTGTGCACACAAACGCGCGCTCACGTACACGAACATACATACACAGACACACTGACACACAGACACACATGCACACACCTTGAAAATGTCGAGTTTTATGCATAGATATATGCTTGTATGCATGGCATAGAGATACTGGTTGACGTCAAGCCACCGCGACGCCCGTCATCTTATCGATTAATGTTGTTTCGCGACTCGCGCTTTCTGCACAATATACAAACCCGCCACTGGTATAGGGTGGCTGGCTTGAGGAGGGGCTCTCTGTCTCTCTCTCTCCCTCTCTCTCGCTCCGTGCCGCTACCACTACACCAGCCTATGCCACTATATCGACCCGAGAGCTTGCCATATTTTTTTTATAGATTCGACCGACAAACCCATTCTGTAGCACTGCCGGCCCGCGCGCGCTGCCTTTCTATGGAACTTTTTTTCTCTCTCGCTTTCTCCCTCTCTCTCTTCATCACGGCCACACCGATGCGCTCGTGCACGAAATATAAGGGTGTGCTTTGGACTTTATATCGCCAGATGTTGTGCATGTGTGTGCGTGTGTTTGTTTGTTGACCTAGGGAACGAGACAGGCCTGGATAAAATGGGTTTGATTCTTGCTTCTCATGTTCATTACATCTGAGACTCCATGTGTATCTAGATTCTCTCGTATTGTCTGTTTATTTTATGAAGGAAATTTTACCGTGAAAAATATTTGAGAACATTGAGAGTAGTCGCTATACTTGAGAGGATAGTTTTACGCTTTTCTAGGACTCAGTTATAAAAGTATAGAAATTAGATTATTGGTTCCGTAGCTCTTGTTAACGATGGTCTTTTAAATGGTATACAAAAACTAGATCTTAAAATAGAGAGGAACATTTGTTTGGATTAATCAATGGATACACGATGTTAAACCACTAGTTGAATAACTACTAACTTTCTCTTAAGCTGAAAATATATATTGTTCCGAATCTAATTTGCTTTTAAGATAATAGAGCTTTCAAAAATATCATATTCCAATAATAATGACTTCTAAAAGTATCGATTATGTGTTTGATGTGTACTTGTTATGCACCCATTCACTTAATAGAACACTTTACATTTTTAATATTGTAGATGTGTCTATCTTAGGTACAGATATATATAATTTATTTATAGATTAAAAATCGAATTTCGTTCATAATGAATTGCATAATTGCTAAAGTGATAAGCTTCCAATGTAGATTAAAATATAAAAATATAAAAGCGAAAGATGTCATGTTTTTCTAAGAAGATTAATAAACTAAATAAATATTTGTGCTAACATTTTTTGCAATGCATTTCTTGAATTTGATTTTACTCTAAATTTTGAATGTTAGAACGCAGCGTTAAATTTCAAACTATTGGACAAGAGAAACAGTAATTGAAGAAAAGGAAAATAATTAAAAAAGTAATAAAAATGAAAAGTTATGGTGAAAAGTCAATTACGGGCTTTAATTAAATTTTTTTATTGCTAAATGTTCATTAACTTTTATCTGACACAACTACTTTAAAATGAGCAAAAAAAAATTACGAACGAAAGATTGACAGTTTTAAAGAATTTGAAAAAAAACAATACTTATGTCTAATACAAATAATAATATAAGCATGAAGTTTTATTAAATAGAACATCCGGCTTAAAAAAATTTTCGTTTGGCAAAACTTTTGCTGAAGTGTAAGTGTTGCAAAATTTGTAATTTAATACTGGGACTAATAAACGAACTATTCATAATATTCTTCAAGAAAATTATAGCACCCAAAAAATACGATACCTACGTCTAAAAAAAATTCAAAGTTGCAAGATTATGCTTTGCACTTTATCCTTTAAAAAGGGAGAAAAATATTTATTGACACTTTCATATCACTCTAAAAAGTAAAGGCCTCTGTCTGTCTTGAGAAGTAATAAATTTTTTTATTGTGATCTATTGATAGCCCCTTCTTTGAGAATTTTATGAAGTTCTGTGTTGGGGATCGACTACACCTTTGGGAGCAAACGCAAACTCTTTTTTATAACCAAATCCATTCATACACTCTTATAGAATTTGTTTCAACCCCCACCACGGTTTATTAATAAAATATTATGTTAATAACGGTAATATTGCAGAAAATATGTTTCACTAGAAATATCACGAAACCTCGTAAAAAAGTTTATAGCTTGTCATAAAAGAAATTTTGATAACGAAAATGTTTGATAATAAAAAAACACTTGGAACGAAAATGTGTACAGCGGAACATATTTGTATCGCTAGTACTAAGGGATCGTTATACTCATGAAAATAATGAAACGGAGTTTATTACGATTTGCCAAATAAATTAAAATAATTAATTAACATTCGACATTGCTGGGAGTGAAAATTATGAAATAATTGTGATTGGAAGTATAGTCTTTCCACGAATTTGTATTTCAAATATTGCACGTAATACTGTTATCAAACTTGATAACGTATAATTTAAAAACAATCGATCTACAATGTCCTCGCAATTACTACACTATTTGCAAAAAAGGTTGTACCAATTATTTTTGGATTGGAAAGAAATGATTGTTTCCGAGCAATTACTTGAACTTTAATGTATGACAGCCTTTTAAATGCCGAGCTTATGCACGTGCGCTAACTGATGCCCAAATACTGCGTGCATACACATTGTTTTTGTGAACGTATACCTTTTTATGTGATAACGTTTACTGCTGTCAACCACTGAATATGTTCATAAACGGTTATAATTGTGAGACTCGTACTACCCAGGTTTATATTGCACTATGCATAAATAAATAGTATAAACTTTATTTGTCTTTAAATAATTGTTCAATGCAATAAGATAATATTTTTTAATATAATTTTTTGTGTTTTCTGCTTTTTCTCGACTTCCTATTTATTGCACTTGCAATTAATATGTATGGCAATTTTTTGATCATCATTTTTTATTTTTAAATTTCTGTAAGAAATTTTTTTTTCATTTTCGTATTAATTTTGTAAGAATACGAGTGTCTATAAATTGATTGCCGTTCATTTTGATTTTCTCGATGAACGAAAGTTTTATCCGATTCGAATAAACGTGAGCCTTCGAAATACTAAAAACAGTTTTAGTACATTATTTTAGTAGCACTATCGATGTATAGAGTTTGTAGCTTATCTAGGAAATAAAATGGAAATTCATGAACAAGTGTGTTTGTAACATTTAAAAAGCGAATTTTTAAAATATTAAAATTGATAATTCCTTCAATCAAAAATTAAAAACCGCAAAATAAATTAATTAATGAATTATCTTAATTAACATTATTTCGGTTAAGGTGGGCACGGAAAAATGATATTATTTACTATTGCTTTTTTTATTATCATACAATAAAATATTTTTTCTTAATATAATATTATGAGTCATATAATTAAAGAATTCTGTAACGAAGTCGATATAGTCACATATTTACACGTAATAATTTATGCAATAGAAACATAACTTGATTTATTATAATAGTAATAAAATCAGATAATATGAAATTCTTAGTTAAATTATGACTCTATTCTATAAATAGAATCGAAGGATTAACATTTATTTAAAAAAATACATTTCATAAAAAATTTACTGACGAAGAAAATAAGCTCTGTTAAATATGTACTCTATACAATGATTCCTTTGCTTCTGAATCCTGCAATGTTACTTACACGCTGAAGACCGAGAAGACTCTTTAAACTGCCTCTGATTAAGAAATCTTTTAATAGATAACATTCAATAATTACTCATAATAATATCTTGTAATAGATCATAGTATACTTTCTTTCTAATTTTTTGAAGATTTATGATATCATTAAAACTGAAGAAAATGGTAGCGTTTTAACGCTGATGTGACTTCGACGATTACTTTTGAAATTATATGTCCTATGACGCTATCAAATAAATATAAGTATGGTACGTTATAACTTTTATAAATTAACTTTTTTTTAAAACAAAATTATAAAGATTCAATGGGTAATCAGATTGAGTTCTCTATCAATTTTATGGATACAATTCGATAAAAAAAAAGGGAAATATTGTCTATCCTTAATTGACTGCGTATATTATACTGTATATAAAACTATATGGATCGATATGGATTTTCCAAAATTACTAAGTTGTAGACCGACAAATAAAAGAGACAAGTTTACGAGGAAAGCGGCGCGAGAAAATTCGTTGGTTGGTAAATAAATTCCAAGCAGACCTTAAGAACTGGAATGCAAGGTACCGATGCATAATGTCTCAAGGCCTATACGGAATACATCGGTGCACACATATGCTCCGTCAGATATGAAATATGAAAGGGTGCGCGCGCATCGTACATACGAATGAACGCTCGCTTTAGCATACACGATTTTCGTGCTCGTATAAGCTTGAAAGTCAGTCCGGCGCATTACACTTGCAACAGGCGGAGAATACAGAGAGATAGAGAGAGAGAAAGAGAGAGAGAGAGAGAGAGAGAGAGAATATACACTGCACACGCGTCTCAGACGACGCTCGTTTATTTTCAATATGCTTCGAATTTCGCGCGCCGCGTCGGCTTTATTGTTTTGCGCCAGCTCGAGGTAATTTATAATGGCGGCTTCATGAAAGGGTTGCTCGGTGCTACGCTTGTTTGCGATTTGAATTTTTGCCGCGTGACTTTTGTCCCCATGCACTCTATTCTCTCTTCGATGATGTTGAGCTGCTTTAGATTGGCTTGTATTATACCGAACGGTCGGTGTCTCTTTTATAAGCTCCGTATATATACGTTTTGTGTAAATGTTTGAGTGGCCGTTATCTTGATAATATGATAATAGATAGTAAAAATGACACAATCATTTTTAATATAATTGAAAAGATTAGGGTTATACTTTAATTTTTACAACTGCATAAACCTAATGATCTTATATATATATATAATTTTCGCTGAGATGATACTTTATGAATTATTTTATTCATCAAACAAAGGAAAGCCCCAAAACTTGTTCCTTTAATATAACGAATGATAACTATAATGATTTTTAAATAAGTAGACATATGCCGAGTATTGCAAGACTACAGTCTTGACTTTTCTTTAAATATTTGTCTAATTTCCTGCATAAATTAAAAGTGTTTCACCGTCTAAACAATGGTATATTTACTATATTTATTAAAAAGGGTATTTGACATAATTTAACTTCAAATACCTTGTATATGATAAAAAATAAACTACTTCGGCAGAAAATAACTATGGGTTCAATATAATCAGTAATTGTATTTTGAATAAAGTGTCAAATACGGTGCAAGTAGGACCAGAAGAGATTGACACAAATAGGGAACGAACGCCGGTTTTGGACTTTATTTAAAATTCCATCAGTCAAAATCGCCCTTTCATGTATACCTTGTTATTTTTTATAATCCATTCTAATTTCATTAATATACTAATAGAATTCTTTCAGGTGGTGAAGTATATCCTGTTTATTCATAAAACAACTGCTTTCTACTGAAAATATTACATTTTCCATAAAAACAAAGTTATAATCAAAGCAGTTACCTAGTATACGTGTTTTATTAATTATAACTCGAACATGTCATTTTCAACTTTATGAATATGCATTTTAATTATCATAAGAAAATATTGACAATCGTTCTTTTATTACGTGTAAACTCATTAAACTGAATTCAAACCTATTTATACAACCGATATTAAGCTCCTCTATATATATATATATTACTAGATTTATCATGCAATTGTCTTATTTTATTTATAAATAAAAATAAACAAATATTGATTTATAAAAATACATTTTCATAGTTATATAAATCATTTTTATATGTATAATATAATTTATAGTACTAATAAAGTAATTTTTAATTTTTTCCCGAGTTTATAAACTCAATTTTGTCCTTTTTATCGTTAAACAAAGACAACGTGCTATAATAATGTTGTCCCATTACTTATTTTGTGGCAGTGCTGAATATAATCTTCAAACAAAGATAAATTTCTTATATGTTCATCCTTAAAATATCGTAGACAAAAATAAATATTTCTTCGTTCTTTAAAATAAAACTATTATTCATAAAAACCTAAATAATAAAAATGCATGATTTCCATGAAATTATTTCACTTATTTTTTAACAGAATGCTTTGGCTTTACTCAGTATACCGAATTCATTTCACTCTCTCTAATATTATTATAGATTCAGAAATACAATAACACTCGAGACAGAAGTTATTTCGTATAGCATTACATTCAGTTGACAAAATTTATTACTATGGTATCATTGAAGCTGCATTTCTTTCACTTCAAAGCATTAAGATTCAATATTGCAAAAGTTATACAAGTTGACATATTTATACGTTGTCGAGAAGATGAAGTTTTATTGTCATAAGGAAACTATACTATCGGTTTCTGCTTGTCTACACTGCTGAATTAGGAAAGTGCCTTGTTAGCCTAGTTGAACTTTGTCCGCGTTTTCTCATGGCTACTATTTATGTTTCTTGCCCATTTGTATACTCGCAAATATGAAAGCATTTTTTTCTTCTTTCAAAAATTATATTCTAATATTTTAAAAGTAAATAGATTTTTTTTCATGACTATGGATCATGCTTAATTATACATGAAAATAATGTTACAGATGAATCCACATACGGGTGTAAAATTCAGGAATAGATTTGAAAAATATTCGTTTTTCAAATACGGATGTTTTTTAATATTTGAATATTGCAACCAACAATTTTCCTTGGGCTTTACATCGTAGCGCATGAAAAAGCGGCAAAAATCGCAGGCTTCCTGCATTGATAAAAAATGCACGGACTTCAATATTTTTTTACCGATAGCAGCGTATAAATTTTAGAAATGTTGACATCAATCCGAAACTTTTAAAAATTCAAAAAAGATGAATGTTCATTATTAAAATTTTTTTTTATACTACGAAAAGTATTATATTTTTTGAATTCACGATGAACGGAAGTGAATAGAGAATGAAGTGTACTTCAACTCCCATTCAAAACCACAGCCCTTGTGTAAGTCAAAGAGAAACAAGCAACTGGCTCGAATGAACCATTTTCTTAAAACGACGAAATGATTGATCGTGGGAGCCATGGATCCATCGGTATATACGCATCTTATACCCGTGCGCGTGTACAAAAGCGAGATATGCCTGCACCGGCGCGAGGCATCTGGTCTTTTTCACATCTCAAAATAGCTCGTACGCTGTAAAGACTCTCTTTCACTCTCTCTCGCTCGCATCGTTTGGCCTCGTGTCTTGGCGAGTTCGAGGCGAATTTCGCGTATTGAGATCGGAGAGAAGCGTTTTAAAGCTGCCTTAATTGACTCAAAGGCTTGGAGAAACGAACACATATACACGTGTACGATCCGGTACAGCCTTCAGGTGAAGATCTACAAAGTCGGCGGTGCATCTCCCGTTTTAATCCGATTAGCACCAACAAGTATAATGCGTCGACTCCGTATATGGGACATTTTTCTTTTATTGTTTTGCAGCGCGCGCCTTTTACACGTGCGTGTCTCCCGCTTCTTACAGATCCGCTGCTTTGTATATACTCGTAAAAACGAACAATTTGTATTCGGTATAACTGATGCTGGGGGTTTTCGAGAGGTGGAATAAAATACTTGGAGTGAAAAAAAATACTTAGGTTTGTCATAAAAATTTACTAATTTCGCAAGTCCTCATTCTTCATGAAAGTCACAGTGGACTGCAAAGTCTCTTATAAAATAGTATGATCCTGCTTTTGAGATTGTGAAAACGCTCACTGCAGCTCTGAAAGAAAAAATTTATGTACCTCGTGCAAACGGGGTTATAAATTTTTCCAAAGTGCGAGATATGACTCTTAAGAAAACTATAATAGAAAAAGCTATTCGGCCTGGAATCGTTCTTTTACTCTTTTAATAAAAGAAAATACATGGAAGCGCGAGGAAATATTCAAACCCGCAGATCAATATTATTCGAATAGATGTCATTTCTTAAGTTTTTTGAAACAATGGAGATTAGAAAAAATTCTTTCGTATTATATCTAGCGAAAAGTCACTTCTCCTCCAAATCAGCTTGAGCTATTTCCAAAAGTGAAAATTTCAAATCTATCACACTGTATAGTTTTCACTTATCGGAAGAACAGGGATAAGTAAATGTAATCGTTCGGCGCAATATCATTCGATCGTTTGGCACATCGCGCATAGTATTTAATCGATGCGCAATACTTTCAAGTCGCTCAATTTAAGAGAATCGATATACCTCGTGTTCTATCCTATATACACCTGTGTCTGCGAAGACGCGCTTGCGCGTGCGCCCACGGACGTCTAGAACAATAAAACAAATGCGTCACACCATTTATCGTATTATCGAACCGTCGTCTTAGGTCCCGCAAAGATATTGTGTGCATATACACCACTCGAATGAGAATTTACGCGTTGCGCGGCGCTTGTCGGCGCTTACCTTTTTATTGGGCTATAAAGCTTTCTTTATAGCTGTGTGTCTGAATTAATTTACTGCTGTTTGTAGAATCGAATTATTCGAATGCACTGCGGCCCGCGCAACTGTTTACCTTACCTTTTTGCGCACGCCGGTATACCGAATGTAAAGATATATTTGAGTACTCGTTATCGAGATAAAATGTACATATATTTATTATATAAAAATAGAGCGTTTGAAACGTTATGTGGTGGCAATTGAATTGAGGTCTTAAATTATACTGGAATTGCGGTAGATCTCATCTTTGAAGTATGCGTTAACGTTTTTTTTTTCAGTGCTTAAAATAAAGATATAGCTTGTAAAAGAGAAGAAATCAAATTATTCTATGCATCAAAGAAAGTTATCAAAGACCTGTATGTCTTTTAATATTCTGGGCTAGTACCTAAAATTTGCGATAAAAGAAAATGATAAACCTTATCAGAGTGAAATTCATCGACTCATGGACGAGATAATGCCAACCGTACAAACTAATCCTCCTCATAACGATCCGATGTCCCCTATATCCGTCAGTAGTAACAGCCGATATACCGCGTGACTGCATGATGCGTATGAGCTCTGTTTTTAACAGCTTTTCACTACAACACTTTTTAAATAGAAATTAATTTTGGTATTGAATCACTTAAATAGCAAACATAACAATTTGGTAATAAAGAAAATTATAATTTCTTCGAGTACAATGGCACAAAAGAAGTGGCTAAAAAAAGAATTTATTATCAAGGATGAGTAGAAAGTAATTTCATTCGAATTCGCACTCATAGAGTGAAATATTTATACTAACGACAAATCGATTAGCTCAATTCTGCGAGTTTCCTGCAATTGAATGAGAAATAGACAGGCAGGCTCATCGACGAAAAAATTCCGGACAATCGGATGAAAGGAGCCCGGCGATCGTTTCCAATACTTAATCCATTCCACCTAACAACCTTATATCCAATTCATCTCCGTCTCTCTATGGCCATTGAATTAGTGAACTGATAGTTTCGCCGCTCAGTCATTTCTATATCCACACTCTCGTGAAAATCGATGTCTACGTCGGGCCGTGAACGGAATTTCGGATCACCGCATCATCATAAGAAAGAGACACACATACTAGAGGGGCTAATGTTTCCCTCCCTTCTTCCGCCCCTTTCGACTACTAATGATCGCCTCGGTTTAATACCGAAACTACGCCGGCGATCGACGCCTGTTTACAACACCCACTTGGGGACTGTGTCGGGACAGTGTCGCTATACGTGTCTGGAAATCGAGGAAATGAAAAATGACAGCCCGAAGCGTGTCGCGTGATGCGATACTTATGGCTCGCACAGCAACCGATCGGAGGGGATAAATTACTCGCCTTATGGATGCTGTAGGTTTTAGATGGTCATTTTTCACGTGTGCTTCGGAGAAAGAAGATTTGGAGCACGATTAGTCTACTTTTATGTCAGGGAATAAAGTCTAAACGCTCTCTTTTTATATATATTCGAGGCAAACATTTTGGTATAAATAGAAAGCTTTATGTTCCACCGGTAAATATAAACATCTTCATATAATCGTATACTCTTCTTATTCTCTTATTTGAATTTTAAATAATTCGCGTTTTATATTGATCCGAACATTTATTTCATACTGAATTCATTATTCGCCATTCGAAAATTCCAGCATCGAAATTGCATAAGAAATAAATTGCCTCCCAAGCATATTGTAAAATATGAAGTAGGTACGTACTTCAAAGGCCGTAGCTTTACGTATACGAGCATAAATCCCTACGAGCTTCAAAGGGCATCAGTCGCGTACAGGGAACGCTGATAAATATACAATTGTTTGATTTTTTCATAACTCTCGAATTGAGCCACTACTCAAAGAATTCGATATAAACCACTCGACTGATCAAAGAGACAAATAAATTATGATGATTATTTCGTTGTATGCCGCGGCCTACACCGAGAGTTACGCTCACCGGAATAAAATAAAAGCAATAGCATCCTTCGGCTCCGTCGGTGTGTATACTTATTAATTTCTCTATACGTAATGACGATCTCTTGCAAAATGGCTCAAGATAATAGGCGAAGACCTTTCGTAGTCTCCTACTTATAATAGCTTCACTTTTGAGCAGGGCCTCTGCGAGTCTCTGGATATTATGAATTATTTTCCGTTGCTATGGTGGGATCGAATTAACAAACTCTCGCCGCGGCATTGTGGTGCAGACAGGCATTTACTATAAAAATTATAGAGAGTGGAGTTTCGTGTGAAAAGCAGCGTGAATCGTAACGGGAGATTCCCATCAGGGTTTATGCAGCGTTGTAGTAAAACAACTGAATTGCTATGGCTGGGGCTCCATAACGGCGTAATAAAAGCTCCATGTTAGAATTTTATACGCACCTCTACGACTGCTCCATTACTTTCTCTCTCAGCCCATCTATTTTTGCAAGGTGAATTATTGTGCTGTTTATGATAATATGAACGAAACGAATCGAGGCTGACTTTTCTTGAATATACCGACAAGATACAATGCCGGAATTCTTTTAGATGCGGATTCAACAACTTTTTCAGCTAATAAAAGCTGTGGTGTATAATCAGCTGTATTAGACAATTGACTGGAGCCACAATTAAAGAAAAGAGAAAAACCTTAAAATATGTTATTTAAGAAAATCAAATTATACTCATAAATTATATGGAAGTATATGCATGTCAAGCACTGCAAGACGTTAGTTTTAATAAAAAAAGGACTCTTTCAGTGCAGGAAAAGAGTTTATTTTAAAAAAAATTGGTTCTCCACTTGAAAGTAAATTTTTTATTCGTGAAAAGAAGGATGCGCTGTTTTTCTAATACTGTTTTTCTAATTTTCCTTTCAAGTAAATAATTTAAATTTTTTCTGAATCAAAAGTTTTTCTACACTCTTCGTTTTCCATTGTGTAACAAAAACATTATACGTTTCTTGCACTATTTTTTCATCTAATTGTGAAATTTACATAAAAGAATTTCTGTATCAAACAAAACTTTGTGTAAATGAAGCAGTTTGAGAATGATTACAATGAAATTTATTTTGACCCTACTTAAATAAATTTTCTTTAAAAATAGAGAAAATATTTAACAAATTAAATGCCACACAAGCTTTTTTACGCGAATGCGACACAGTAATTAATCTATTGATTAATTAAAGAGTATACAAACGTCACGCAAGTTAACTTTCATCCAGCACATTGAGAAAAAAGTTAATTCCAATTATGCACAATTTACAGGAAGAAAAAAAATACTAATCTATTTAATGAGTCTATCGCTTAGTAAACATCTTTTTTCAGAGCTCACCGAGCAAACTAGTAAAAAACGTTGAAACTGTTATTTCATCCTTACCTAATTAATATAATCACAAGTACAAACATTTTCATAAACAAGCTTACTCGCTAGAGTACATTCTAATCACATAGGGTGCAAACTCATTCGCTATTATATACATCGCGATCGGTTTCATTCAAACCAAACAAGCAGCGCACCGAGGCAACTAAAATAAACGCCGTACGCGGGCGCTGAAAAAGAAAATTGCCAATGTCCACGTCAGCATAGTGACCATATTACGTCACGTATCGATAGCAGCTCGTACGTAGCGTCATATCATTGCGCGTCATAAGTCACGCAATTATTCAACGAGGATCGGAATTGTAAAACAAAAGGATATCTCAATGAATAGCGTCACCGCGAGAGAAAGTACCGGAGATCATCGATAAACAATTTACTGTGCGATCTAAAGACCTACGCATTTGCCGGTGCCTATAGATTCGATCGCTTACGTTCTTCCGGTATATGTACATATAGAAATTTTCCTATTCGTGCACTTTCGATCGAGTGAACGGCTTGTGTATCGTCTGCCTTAACATTCATAAATAAAGCAAGACAAAGGAAGACCGAAAGCGCGCGTTGACGTACAGATTAATGCGGACGACTTTAGACCGATGATGCACGCCGATTAGTAAGATCTACGTGCACGCGCTGCAGCAGATTAAATACCAGAAACGCAGACATATGTACATAAATATACCCTTGTATACGTGCACCATCATCATCACCCAAATTCACTTCTGTACCCATATACACAGCTCCGAGAATACACACGTCTACACACACACACACACACGCACACGCACACGCATTGCACACAGGTGTGGAAATGAAATGTTCAATTTTCCTACTGCAGACTACTGACTCATATCTTTCGCTTGCTCAAGCCGACGATTCTTCTTATCCATCCGTCCAGATCGAAAGCTCCAATGAATTAAACGAGTATATATCTGGCCTCTCTCCAGGCTACCCGATCCCAATGCACGCATATCTCTCTCTCTCTCTCTCTTTCTCTCTCTTTCGCTTTGTCAGCAGCTTTCCAATTCCCCCCCGACTCCCACATACTGCACACACACATACACGTTTCGCCGGTTCGCTTTTTTCTTGCTCACTTCGTTAAATCTATTTTCGTCCCTGTACGTGTGTGTACCTATATATATATGCGTAAGCTTCTTCTCATTTCTCTATCTCTCTCTGAACCTTCGTCCGTCTAGTTATAGTGCTCGTCTTCCACTATACGTTCGCCTTCTCCTCCTCTTCTTCCGCTGGTTCTTCTTCTTCGTCCGTGCGCGCGCGCTTAGACGTGTAATGCCTTGGGTTTTGCACGTGTAGTAATAATAATAATAGCACGACGGCCAAAGGGTATTACGTAAGATATATATAAGAGCGAAGCTGCCGGGCCACTTCGTTGTAGTAGTTAGCGGTGAATTCCTTTCCCCTCTCTAACCGATCTCTCTCTCTCTCTCTCTCTCTCTCTCTCTCTCTCTTTCTCTCTCTCTCTCTCTCTTTATATCTATGTGTATATATACACGCGAGAACACGTTTGCAATCTACTTAAGCGCTAATCATTATTAATGTTCCCCTGGATTTTCGGTACTTACCGCATTGCCATTGTTGCGTCTATACAGCTTGTTATTGTTGTTGTTGCGTTGTTCGGGTGAGGAGGGGCTATTAGTCGATAAAAAGCACGGATGCGCGGCTGTACAGTTTGCGCGCGGCCTGTGTGGGGGCTTTTTGCGCTATGTGCATACGCGATAACTGATGCATTATAAATCACGCGAGCTAATCTACATCCGAATCGACGTATACGTATATTTGTTATATTTTTTTTTCTCTACCACTCGCTATCGCTCATCGACGTTTTACGTACAATACGTTTAACCCTTTGTTTTTCCTTACATTTTGATACTCTTTTTTTTCATGTGCAGCGCGCAATCTGGCGAATGTTCCATTTTTCATCTTCAGCTGCTTTTTTTTTTGCGCGCACTATATCTTTCGAAGAAGTTTTAGGAATTCGCAGGATATTTCTTGCATGTTACTCTTTTACTCGTACTTGGGATGTCGCTTTTGTTTATTCGTTTGCCCGCGAATACCAGGAAAAAGTTTTCCAGTTTATAATGTCTATATTTCTACTTGACTCGGGGAAAAATTCAATTTCTTTAGCTAATGAATTTGTCTTTCGAGATCGCGACGATTAATCAACGAGATCAAACTGAGCAAACGATATTTTTCAAAGGAGGTTCTCGGCTAAATCAGAATATAATTACGTCTTTAGAGGAAAAGTATGCGCAACGTACATCGTCACTTAGAATATAAAAAATATTAAATTAAAAAAATAGATTCCCTTACATGACGCAAAATTAAAAAAAATATTGTCTGAAAATGGGGCGTCTCTGTACTTGTCTGTTTCTACTGGCATTTACTAAGTCTAGGAAAAAATATTTTTGGCCTTTTTGGCAAGTAAAGGGGGCTAAATTTTTTTGTTAAATTAAATGTCTTTTTATACTTTAATTACAAGTTTAAGTACTTTAGGTACATGTCTCGTATTTTTCCCTTGTAACATCAATAGGGGTCAGTATCGGGATCCTCCTTTATACTGGACTTCACTAGGTACTAATCATTTACAAAATGTACGTGCACTAGAAAATTTATGAATAAAATACCCGATTCGCACAATATTCTCTCTGTGTACTCAGATACGAAATTAGTCAATCGTAAAGAAGGTATATATCGTTCGGAAAGAGTTTTATCGTCCTTAAATTCAATATATGACTTTCGATACAGCGAGCCAAAAGTTTCAGCCGCAGAAGAATGGGATCCTAGAACAAGTGTAGTCGTGAAAAATGCAAAAAGAAGAAAGCCGCGAACGGGAGGATATATAGCGGCGTGTTTTAAAAGTAACCGCTGCAAGAATGCGAGCTGCCTCAAAAGTTTCATTCAAATCCACAGATATATATCTCGCGCGCATTGAATGTTCCTAAATAGGATCTCATTCTTTTGAGAGGTTTCCAAGCCACAAGTGCACTATGCGGTCCTATAAAGGGAAATGCCAAAGTTCAAAAAGCTCCCCGGGATTCCGCGTAATCTCTCGTGCTTTTTGCAAAAGATAAAAACTTCCAACCTCGTAAAAAATACATCCCCCGCCGGTGCGAACTTTGACCACCTTATAATTTCTGCCATGGCGCGTTAATTTATTTTTGTTGCCCAAAAACTCTTTTAATATCCGGGCTCGGCGAGCGAATTATTATTTCTTCACTGGCGCGACGCGCGAGAAGGTTCTAATGCCATTCGTATAAAAATAGTTGTCCAAGCGCGCCTTTTATTATTCAAATTAAACCCAGGGTTATATATATAGCGGGAGTTTAAGCGCGGTATATACCACCGAACCTGGATTTTTTCGGATTTACATCGCGGAATATTTCAGACGGTATAAACGACCGGACTTAAACTCCATCAAGGCTTCATTCTCATTGTCACTTAAGCCGCGAGAGAACATTTTCTCTTCGCAGACCGGATGATTTTCCGAAATTCCATTCAACCGGGGCTATAAAAAGAAAGGTAAAACTCGGCAATCACGGGTTGCGAATCCCGCAAGCTCTGTGACTCCTTGCACCACCGGCGCATAATGTCGCGTCAATCAGTGCCCAAGACAAAGATCGATTCCGCAAAATTTTCGCCACGCAACTTGAATATAAATATTACATCAATCAATCGTCTTCCTGTCTCTCTCTCAGCTAGTGTGTCTCACTCGGCGTCGTTCATTTCGGTCGTCGAACGGGGCGCAAGCTCGACTCGCTCGCGCGCCTCCGCGGTGTATTTTTGAGTTTACGTTGCCATGACGACTACGCCGCCGCTGCCGCCGCCGACACGTCGACGGTAGATATAGAGGAGAGAGAGAGAGAGAGAGAGAGAGAGCGCCCCGCAGCGTGGCCTTATATACACTCGCTCTTCCAGTCAAAGGGGAGTGGAAGGTAGGGGGGAAAGAGAAAGAGAATGAGAGAGAGAGAGAGAGGACAGGAAGAGAGTAGGTGTGGGGAGTAGCATCACACACACACACACACACACAGGGCAGGAGAGAGGCGTAAAAGCAGCCGGAGCCTATACACGTGTGTGTACGTGTGTAGGGTCGACGAGCAAGCGAGACGGAAATACAGAAACAGCGCGTCGGTGGCGGCGACCGAGCTGTAGAGCGAGAGCGAGAGAGAGAGATAGTGTGTGTGTGTGTGTGTGTGTACGAGAAGGGGAAAAGCGAGCAGGCGGCGCGCGAGGTACCGAGTAGAGGCGGAACGTGCCGAGTCGGGCCGAGCCCAACGTGTACGGCCGCCGACGATAACCACGTTTTCTACCCTCGGTTAGTATGTCGTGTACGGGTGGCTTGATTTGCGAGAGGAACAGCAGGAGGAGTAGCAGCAGCAGCAGCAGCAGCAGCGGCAGCGGCGTCGACGACGGCCACGACGACGACGACGACCACGACGACGTGGAATTGTTGCTGCAGCGTCCCGCGTGTCTTTGCCGTCGACGCGGCGGCTGCAGTAGTGGGAAAACTCGCTGCGCCGCGTAATATATACACGGACGGAGCTTTCACCTCGTCGGCCTCCAGTGTTTACACGTCGTGTGTCCAACCTCACGCTGCTGCGATACTCCTCGCGTACACACACAAGACACACGCAGAGGTAGTCGCGCGTCTTCCTATATCCGCGGTACGTTTTTCTTTTTCGCAAGCTCACGGGTGACACACGCAGACACGGAGAGAGTGAGAAACAAGGAAGGAAAAAAAAACATCAACAGTGCGTGCGTGTCTCGTGTTTATTTTCCACTTTCGTGTGGGAGTGCGAGTAAGAGAGAGAGAGAGAGAGAGAGAGGGAGAGTGACTGCGACAGACACACACAGACGGCGCAACAGCGGATTTTAACGAGGGCAATGACGATGCCGCCGCCTACTCTGCCGCACCAAACAACCCCGATTTCCCTACGAGGATAACACCGCGAAAGCGTATATAATTTTCTACTCGATACACCAGAGGCGAGGGGAGCAGCAGCAGCCGCGTGTTCGCTGTGCTTCAATTGGTGCATAAGAAGGGCAGATGCGTTGAGAGAGAAGGAAGGTCTAGTGAGTGCTGTTGGTGTCTGGTGCAAGAGTTTGTTTGTTGGTGTGGGCTCGTAGGAGCGGCCGTCCGCGTGGTGCGGTATATAGGATATATCAAAGAGTGAGAGAGAGGGAGAGAACCGCTGACCCTGGCGAGTATCACCGCTGCAGTGCCAGTGGCCAACGACGAAGAGGTGAGAGCTTTTTCTTTTTACCTATTTGCCACTTTGCTTGCTTCCTTGGTTCTGATATACCTACTGCTCGAACGCCGGTGTACGTGTGTGTGCTCTTTTGGATCATCGACCGCTTGATTGTTTTCACTCGCGGTCCGTGCGCGACAAGTATAGGTACACGGGGAGCTTTTTCCCAAGGTTTGACAAACGATTGGTTTGGACGCACGGCAGTTTTTTAACACGCGGCGGATTCGTTTTTCTCCTGGCGCTCGCCGCGACAGGCGAGGGGGGTAAAGTCGATTTTAACGATTAGTTGGAATCGCGATGCGGGCCGACACAGTCGCTAGCTGCTGCTGCTGCAGTCAATCGTGCGCGCGCGGAGCCGGCTTTTACGGCGTCTTCGGACGACTCGCCACTCATCGATCACTTCGCATTCGATTATTGACTTTTCTGCATTATTCTTAACTCGCGCTCGGAGGATGGAGTTTTGAAAAGGTTCTATTTTGGCGCTGTTGCTCAGCGAAGCTACTACCGCGCGTGGATTAAAAGCCAATAATTAGTTTTAGCGAACGTTATCGAGGCAATTAGACTCGCGAGACGAAATCAATCGGCGCTGCGGAAAAACAGAAGCCAGTCGCGTATACGATGGCTTATCGGAGAGATAGAGACTGCCGTACACCGAGCAGAGGTTAACATAAATTTTACCACGAGTCGATGCACACACTAGGTTTGTACACCAACTGTACACCAACGCTGCTTTTATAAACAATTAGATCGCGCAGATTGTATTCGATTAAAACAATCGCGGTGGAATGGCGATGAGAGAAAGAGAAAGAGATAGAGGGAAGAGGAAGGAAGAGCCGCTCGAGAGTGCGCCGGCTGTAAGCCGGGCTTTTTTTGTCCGCGGCATCGAATATCTACTCCTGCTCACTCCGCTTCCTCTTCTTCTTCGATCCTCTTTCTTCGTCTTCCGTACTTGTTTTGTTCTGTAGCAGTGACCCGTTAGATTATTGGCGGTTTTTAATAATAACTAACTGCAGCTCGCGTGCCGAGAAAGCATAAGAATGGCTTTTAATTAATGCAACTGCCACTTTGTAGCGACTGGATATATATATATATATATATATTTCGCTATTTATGCGCTCTGATAATTCAAACGAGAAGGATCGCCAGCTGCCTCGCGTAGACTACTCGATGTTTATTTACTATTAATTTCCTGAACGGTGCGCCAGACTAGAATCAATGAGTCACCATCGTATATATGCAGCGATGACAAAAAAAAATAATGCAATGTACAATGTTTGTTTGTTTTCTTTTGTTAGTCGTAAAGGTACGCTGGTGCATATTTACATCCAAGCTGCGAGTCGCAACAATTGTTTCCCTTTAAAACAATTACCAGGAGAACGTCGACATGGCACGGTGACCTATCGAACTATTGGCACATGTTGTTCTCCGCACACTGCCGTCACAATGTAGAAATGCATATACAGCGCGTTCAATTGCTTTGTGTGTTGCTTGCGCTGGAATCAATTTTTTGTTTGTTTTCATTTCGTTCAACTTTACGAAAATGACAATGGGTCGTAAATTAGCTGGCGGGCTTTTTTTTTTTAGTTTTTATCGTTGCCGTACCAGGTTGAATGAAATTACGCTGCTGCTGTGTTTAGATGCACTGCGCGATATTAGTATTTAGACGTTTGACATGATTGGCCATTCAAAAGTATAGCGAGTAATGGAAGTTGACTGTTGCTACTGGCATTATGAATTATTCGAAACTTTGGAATATACGAACTACTGCTATCAACTCTAATTATTAAGTATGGAAGTTTGAAACAGCAAGAATAACATAAGACCGCGATGAAATAGAATAAAAAAGAGAACAATCGACGTCGTTAATTAATTTGCGATCAACTCGAGGATGTTTGATCGTTCAGACAACAGTCGTTTTGAACCAAGGAATTCATTTGGCATGGTCTGTTACATTCAAAGATGTTGGGGTATTCGGTTAGCGCTAAAAGCTATACCGCACGCCATTATTTTGACGTCTAATTGACGAAGAACTTTAACTGTAATAATAGTTTCCTGTTTCCAAACAATGACACGAACTCTGGTAACTGTTGATTTCCCCGGCAGTTATGAAAGCAAGTACTCTAGAAGCTATTTTCTGAATTAGTTTTGCTAGATGCCTCAAGGCTGTCAAAAATTTTGGACAACGAACGATTAATCCAGTTTATAAATTCAATTGTATGCCGACATAATTAATCATCGAATGTTTCCGGTAAACAGTGATTTTCGAGTAAGCACGTTTACTTGAAATTAGGATAATTATAAATTAGTTAATTTTTCTTTAGAAGCTTTTAAATGACATACATATATGTATTAATTATATCATCATTCACTGCGTAAACGTCTGGTGCTATGTCAACAAAAAAATGGTTGTATTATTTATAAAAATCTTTTGAAGCATGTCTTTATTGACTGCACGCAGCTCTAAATATATTAACTCTGGAGTTATGAATTTCGTTTAACCACAGTAATTAAAGGTCAATAAATAAGCAGTTCACGAATAATTTACAAATAGCGATCCTTACGGCTTACAGTAAAAACCATAGCCGTTTCAAATATTCACAGACATAAATCGTAGTAATTAACATTCCTTATTTACATCTACCAAATTCTTCAACCCTGTGCACAAGACACGAGAGACACTCTGCCTCTATTCTATCCAAGAGAAACACACTCGACCACAGCGTCTTAAGATTAATTGAGCCATCTCAGGTCGACCGGAGTAAAGGAGACATGCAGGAGCAAAATTTCGAATGAAATTCCATTGTAATTCACTGCGTGGACGGTTCATCCCCTGAATTTTTCATCCAGCCACTCTCGGGGCGCAACTGATAGCGCGAAGTTGATCGATTACCCCAGCCGTATATATTGCTCGGAAGACTCGCGAGGGAAGATTTTTAGCTGCTGCCGGCTGCCAACGCGGTACAGCTGGTTAACCTCTTGTCGCTCGACGCTATGCGCACGTGCTTTTTCGGCGAGGCGTAAATTTTTGCGAACCCGACTATTACTACTGACGTTTGTGTCTGCCCTCACCTGAATGGTGCAGCCCCTTTTTTACCTTATATTCTATTCCGGAGACGGTTAAATTAATTTATTACCTCGTAAATTTTCTTGCTTCGCGAGTTTACAGTCTACGCTGTCTTCGTTTTCAAACGATTTTGAAAGAGAGCGAGAGAGAGAGAAAGAGAATTAATTTTGGTGCACAAAATTACTTGCGACCGCTAGGCATTACCTCCCTTAATTCATTTGGAAGCCAAACAGTGACATTTTGTTTGTTACGTTGCAGTGACTTTTATCCTCCAAAAAAAAAAAAGAAAAAAACAATACGTCATTCAATTAGATTAATTACCAAGCAAAGCACTGCGAAGAAGTTTATGGAGTAGAAATAGAATGAGAATTCACTTGGTTTCCTGCACTTACTAGAGAGCTTCCGAAAATTGCGTTGAAAAAACTGCCGTAAACTAGCTTTTACGGCATTATAAGTGTCATAAAAAGGTTCTCTTTCGACCGGTAAGAAATCATTCATTTTTTTTTTTACGAGTTCGAAAAGAATCTCAACAGCTCGAAAATAATTAACTGAAATTGGTTAAGTAGCCTATACGAAAAAGAAAGAAGGAGGTAAAAAATTTTGCGAGCTACTCGTAACGCGAGGTGCGACCGGCTGTTATTAACCCGAGACGATCATCGATCGTTACCCTAAATACTCCGTCGACAGTCGTGTACATATACACACCTTTCGTAACCAATTCTCGAGAAAAGTTTTTAAAAGCTACTACTACCAGGCCATTCGCTATAAAGTATCGGAATCGCTTAGTTGCCAGGTGAGAATTTCATCGGAAGTCGACTTCTCGACACGCTCTCTCTCTCTCGGTGTATATTGCTGCGACCTACTTACATAAAAGCCCCCCACACACACCACCTGAAAAATTCATCGCGACGAGTGTACAATAAATAATCCAGCTAATTGCGCTAATTTCAGGAATTTTGACTGGCTACTCAAGAGTCACATCGATCGCGTTACACGCACATAATTCGTGCTGAGTCTTTCTCACGGGATACATACATTCGTCTCGGTCTCGCGTTCGTTTTCCATCTGCAGGGTGTGTGGATTTTCCCTAATGTGCCATTCACCCGCCACTGCTAAATTACTGCATTCTATTGTTGCCTTGGGGCCGGCCGACCACAGGCACGGTGCAGCCTCACTACTCCTTGAATGACGTGTACGTGCTTTTACTACTTTTATAACTTCCTTCCAGGCTCGCTTCTTTCTTTTTCGCTTTTTTTTGCCTCTTTTCTTTCTTTTTTCCGACCTTCTTCTCTCTCTCTCTCTCTCTCTCTCTCTCTCTCTCTGTCGCTGTCTCTGTCTCTGTCTCTTCGTGCTAGCGCCATCCCGCGTGTTTACGCACGCTACGTGGCGCCTGACGATGGCTCTGATAAATTTAATTTCTCTCTCCTCCTCCGGCTCGTGGCTGCCTTTGTCTCCTGTACTCTCACTCGTCTGGTGCCTAAAGGACTCTACCGGTTTGTGCGGAGGCGTGTGTAGATACAGAACAGGGGATCTTTGTAAGTGCAACTGTGTGTGTGTGTATGTGCATTTTCGGAGATGTCGAACTTTTAACCTTTTAGAAACATTCAGAATTTCGTTTTTTTTTTAAATAACCCTCTTCTGTACGGTTATATATATATTGTAAAATAATTAAATTGTGCTATTAAATTAAACAAATTATACAAATATATAATTACATAAATTATACCTAGAGAAGCTTCGAATATTGTAAAGCCAACAATTGCTAGGTTTTGATGTAAAACGCCTGCAGACAAATCATTATTAAATTCTACATGAAGCTTTTGTTTGAACTTTCAATAGATTCTTTTCGTACGATTTTGTATAGTTCATTATTAAAAAATCCTTATACGACTGTTATTCAAATGTAAATAAAACAGCTATAAAAAAGGTATTTACTAACACTGGAAAACATGTATTAAAATTAATTATTATTCTAAATTCAAGTTTGACTTGGATTAATGTATTTATGAGCAAGAAACAATGTCCAGATTTTAGGCCACGATGAGACCATTCATCATCAAAGTCTCTTCTACTGTTCTAAATTAAGAATCTTTGGCTATGTAACAAGAATCGTGACTAATGAACAAAGTTTGTTTAGATCCTTTTATGTTTATTGAATTTATAAAAATACTAGCAATTTAAATTGTTTGAGGTACCATAACAACATGCTACGCGCTTATCTTTTGCATACACTATTCATTACAGAAAGACATATTTCACATTGAATACCTGCATTGAACTTACGAACTATATGTGTTTTCATGGCTGAATAATCCCGACTTTTTTCACTGGCCAACACAGACTCGACACCTACACAGGCACCCCTGGACTTTTTCTTCGTTTCCTCCCCTCGGTCAACTTTCGTAACACACTTTCGTTGCATAGGCTGGCGTGAACAAAAAAAGTCTTGCGATCCCCAAAGTCGCATCGGTGCCAGCATCAGCAGATAAGAAGTAAAAAGCTATACGAAAGACAACGAAAAAGTGCAGGTCTATACAGACTTCCAAGGGTAGAGCCAATTTTTATTTCGCTCCTATCGAAACTTTACAATCTCGGAGTCGATTCCACTGCTATAATATCGAGGCAATAAACTCTCAGTGGCAGTGTATATACGTCTTTGTTCATCTGTACGAGAAGAGGAAGAAGAGGAGGAGGAAGAAGGGATGAGGAGACTCGACTGCTTTCGGCCCCGCAGCCGAGTTCAGCGACATTTTGCGAACTCACCGAATATCTCGGCTCTCCCGGAGAGACACGAGCGCGAAAATAGCGAATTTTACGAATAGGCGCCTAGCTGAGAGCACGAGAGGACAGAGAAAGAGATACTGTGCGAAGAAAGAGCAATTCTGCGCGGGGCTGCGAATTGTCGCGATGCGAAGTGTCTCTCCTCGGTTTCGAAGTGTATGCTGCCGTTTAACCGAGACAGGGGAGAAGAAGTCGCCCGAGACACGCTCGAATTTCTCGGTTACCGCGGCCTCCTCGTTAAGTGAGCGATGTCAGGCACTGACGTGTGAATCGAATTTTAATATTGATTAGACAAGTTGGATGGTTGACAGTATACCAAGACAAAGTGCATTGTACTTGTTCTAAAGATAGCGGTGTTTTTATGGGCGATGTAAATTTGTTGGAGAATTAGTTTTGTTATGAGCAAGCATAATTGTAAAAGCTCAATTATAAATTTTACATTTTTAAATATCTAGTTTTGATATCAGACTAAAGATAGAATTTCCTGTATAATACATCCAGGTAGAAGGTTAAAGATTTTTAAGCTCCATTTGGTAAAATGTGCTACTGGAGTTTCAAAATTTAGTAAGGAATATGAATTCCAAGAATTTTGGAAACTCACGGTAATATCATTTTCATCTAATGTGCGGTATCCGGAGTTTCAAAAACATTTTATGTTTTATTTTACAGTAGTTAAAACTTTGTTATCTCAAATCAAATAAATTATGGATGAATAATTTAATTTGACATAGTTCAGAAAATAAATATAAAAACCAAAATAGTAAAATTTATTTCATGGAGCATTATTTTAAAAGATTTAACCAACCAGATTAAAACGTTTTTGTGCCAACTTTAACTTCATTTATCTTTGTTTTTATTTCCTCAACTATAAATAGAAAAAGCACTTAGTAAAATAATTTTTTTTTTTGTAACTAGAGTTTATATTACGCAATTAAGTTTAAGTTCAACTTTGGATAAAAAATTTTATTTTTCAATGTTCTAGACAAAATCTTGAATTTACATCCCTGATGATTTCCATATTAAAAATTTTTAATGATACAAAAGTAAACTTTAAAAACTAGAAAATCTTTAATAGTTAATGAGCTTTTCATATTGCATACTATTTTTAAGTACAATTTTAGTAGCGAATTTAACAGGCTAATTTTTTTCGAATTTTCTCTAGAACGTAATCAAATTTGCAACACGTTTATAAAATGTAATACAGCATAAAGAATAGAGCTAATTAATACTTTAGTATATTATTTATATTAAAATTGAATCTTAACTTATAAATTTTTAATATCTTCAGGTCAAACAATTTGTAATTTTTGAAATTAAGTGTTTTTTCATATTATTTATGTAACTCATATCAATTTTATCATCATTATTAATTATTATTATTATACAATTTATTGCAAAAAGATCTTATACATTGATATGTGTTAGTTATCATGTTAATATCACACCTGTCAAATTCAGTGAGACAAGCACTTTACTAAGGAAGACCAAAGTAACACAATCGGAGTCAAACTCTCAGAAAAGTTTAAGCACAAATTGACTTAATTTAATACGATTATAACTTTTATCGGTGCATCATTAAGAAGCTATAAATTGGTGTTATAACGAATTCAATAATTTCCATATTTTTATTTCAAAATAAGAATGAATATTTATTTAAATAAATTTAAATCTCACATCCGATATTAATATCAGATGTGAGATTTTATCACATTATTATCGTAAAGCTGCTCCAATAATTATATATAACCGGAAATCCGTATTTCTATTTCCAATTCGCATTTGTTCGTATAAGCAGATATAAATGCTGTGAGAAGATTGTTTATCAACAGGTGATGTGCATATTTCATGTTTTCAAAAACAAAATTAGAAAGAAAATTAGATTCTTTCGCTGCAATGCGAGTGAAATACCGCAATAACTCCAAGTTCTTCTCTGGGAAAATTGAGTTTCACGAGAAAATTCGTCGGAAACTTCTAGCTCTCATATTTATCATAACATGCTCTCTACAGGTTTTCAAACAACTTCTTAAGTGTACCGCGATTTTTTTCAAACTTCTGTTTTATCCATTTGATAATTCAGTTTTTATTTTGGTTGTTATTTAATAATAATTGAGAATAGCAGAAGTACATTTTTTGCAATAAATTTTAAAGCTTATTCTTAAAATTTTCTTAATAGAAATATAAAATGATATACGTGACCCAATAAGGGAAGTAAAAATATGAGCAGGACCAATGCTATAAATTTAACCTAATTTAATATAAGGAACACACCCCAAAACTATTGACTTATGGATGCAAATAGAAATATCAATAGTCCATAAAATTTTTCCTGTATTTACTCCTTGAACATTTATTTTGTCAATCCTCTTAGCTCTTGAATTTAAATTGATGAATACTTTGCTAATATTTGTCTTGTAATGTGAATAGGTTATCGATTGATACAGAGTCAATTATTTTTTTAATTAATTATAATGTTCTCACTACAATCCCAGATGACCTTTCGGGCATCGCTATATATTAACAACTGAATAATATCATCATTGAGACTCATCATACTTATTGTACCATTTACATTCTTTTCTATAGTACATATACCAATACGATTAACTTTTAACCAATAATTTACAGCAAACAAAATTTCTTGGTTTTGAATCACGTAATTAAACATAGGTAATTATTACTTACTTTGTAAACTATATTTAGTTCTATTTGTATCTTTGTATTCTCCAAAAATATTATTAATTTAAAATATCTTCTACATATTGGAATGTATGATTATGCATTAGTTTAACAAAATAATGCTTAGCAATGTTGGATATAATCGTAACGTACAATGGAACACGTAATGTAACCGTAATTAAAGTACAGAGAAGCCGAAACAGCCAACATTTCCCATTAGCACGTATCTCGCTATCTGTGGAAACTCTCGACGCGTACCAACTATTGTACGCGACATATTTATAAGCACCGGTAAGATTTGTAGGGCGACAACTTATTCCCCGCGTCATTCTCATCCAGAGCCTCGATGTAGTCGCTTTGGGGGGAAAAGTTTGCCGGAGTGTAGGAGAACGAAAAGAAGGAGAGTCAAGTCTAACTCTCCGGACGAGGGAAAAATTCCGTAACACCAAACAAATGGTTTCGGCTGACCGCTCGCCACACAAACACGCACGCACGCTTTAACCCGGCAACATGACAATAAAACTTTTTGTCGTTCTCGTAAAATCTTTCATTACCTCCCCAACGCGCGATAAGTTTGATGGACCAAAAAATGATTAATCGACCGTAAACTCACGCGACGTTTTTACAAAACGAATGATGCGCGCGTAAACTGTAAATAATTTTATGATAGTATTTGGAAGTTGGCATATGACGAAAGCGTGCATTCGGTGCCGAAATAAAAATTGATCTGTAAGTCACTATAGCTTACTACTAATTATTATTAATGGCAGCGCGGCTGGGCTATTGGAAAAAGTGGCGCATTCCAGAATTAAAGTCCCCCCGAAATACATAAGCAGAATGAAATACAGGAACTATATTTAAGCTCGCAAATGTTCTATATTGGGAACGGGCTGCCGAATCGACTGTCGCCTTCCGTCACTGTAATGCGCCAAAATTAAACTGCGCTACATATTCGTACGGTTTGATTTTGAATATATCGCGTGCGTGCAGCTTTCCCAGCCAAACTGGCATCCATCATTCCAAATCATTAGTTAGCAGGTTGGCGCTATATACGTAATATCTCGGCATATAAGCTGTAATATCGCTCGAGCTACGAAATACGGTCCTGAATTTTTTACAACATCGAGGATAGAAGCCCGGGAATTCCCTTAGAGAATAAACGCACCCTTGCTTATATATGATAGATGTGGATTTTTTTTTAAACGACTGATGCGAGTAGCTAAGGTATCAAATTAATATATCATTGTTTCTCGCTCGAGGTATACTGCTCCATCGCTCTCAGAGATGTTACGTGGGAAATCAATAAAATTCGGACGGAAACGATGAAAACGTAAACGTTCTATAATTGGTTTGAATTGCTTCCAATATACTCTGAAAAATATGAAATTGAAATCACAAATTTTATTGCAATCTATTTTCTCGCGATGCGCAAAAAGTGCATTTTATTAATTTACACTTTTATGGAATTTTTGATAGATATCAGCGCAATTGTAATGTCATGGAACTTATTAAGTTTTTAAGTTTTTAATTTTTCAATAGATTCAAATAATGACAAAGCTTTTTATTTCTATCTCGAGGGCACATCCTCCTTTCGACTACATATAACATTCGCCAGCAATGAAAAACTGGCAATATACCTATTATCAAGTAATAAGAAAGGGCAATAATTATTTCAACGAATAAAACGTTATCTTTTCATTCGGGCAGCAAGAAGTCGAAGCTCACATATCACTCGCCACGCATACTGTGATGTCAAAGCCTACTATGTTTTTTATTTTAATCATATCTCCTCCCTGCCCTGTTCTCTCCGGTTCCCTCTAAAACTCTCTCGAGATTCAGCTCACTTACATACCTCTATATATCCAGTTGACTCTGAAAATAAAGCTACAGAGCTCACTCGCTGGCTCTCTCTCCGCGCCACTAAACTTCCAAGAGCAAATAGCGCGCTCCTGTAAACGTACCGTACACACAAATACGCCGGTGCGCACACACGAATGTAAAAGAGCCGTCTTTACTATCCCGAGGAGGCATGCACGCATACACATACGTAAGTTACGCATCGGAAACTCGAAAAGTCTAAATAAGTACGAAGAAGCTAAATAAATACACGTTAGTGTCGATCGCGAATAAAAATAAATGAGACATTTGAAGCGAAGATTCATCTACAATGATTCTTTAAATACGTTCAATTATTGAAAACGTATAATAGTTCGAATATGACCCGCTAAATCAAAAAGGGTGCATTAGTGACAGATTATATACTGACCAATAGTCCGCAGACTATTTATTGGTTGACGAAAGATTTTTAGAAACTGAGTAGAATCTATTTAGTATATAAAGAGTATAAGAGCACAGAAAAAAGTTGTTTTAAGTATGGCTGAAATATGGAAAATTGTCTTGCTTCAGGTATTGTTTGTGGTATACGGTTCGAAGTATTGCTGAAGTTGCGCTCGGACTACCGAAAGAACTCTTTCTGAGATTTTACAGAAACATAAATAACGTTTTATGTTTATTTATTTAACAAAAACAAAAATAAAAGAAAAATTATTCAATAATAATCATAATAATAATTAGGTGCGATGGCGGCCCTAATGGCAAGTATGATTCAATATTTTTATTATTTGTCTTATTGCTTTTCCTATTTTTTTATTTATAATTTAAAATTATATTTTTATTTAATAAATTTGGCTCAGAAATATCTCAATCATATCTTATTACACGACCTCGTTCATATTTTTGCAAGATCTCAACAAGAGATCTCTCGCTAGATGGAGCGCGGTTTATCATACCACAGATGTTTACAATATCTGGTGGGAGGAACTATGATTTTTTTAAATCAATTAATATGCTGCACATAAAAAAAATCAGTGCGAACTTTATTTTCTCCTTTGAATAAAAACCAGAAGTAGTGTATTTAAAACCACTATATTTATTTTCAAGCCAAAGCGAGTTCACCTCCGATGAGAATAAAAAACAATTCTACTCTCTCAAACGCTCGAAACGCATTATCGCTGAAAGTGTTTCCCACCCAGAAATACAATTAAACCTAGAAATTCTCCCCTTCTTCAACTAACAGCATTATTTCCAATATTCATCACTGATTCCTTCCTTCTCCAAATAAAAAAAAATAAAAAAAAAAGATGCGTCGAAACAATTTGGATCACAGATAGCTCACGTGAAGAATCGATACACGTGCAGGTATAGTATGGGAGTTACATCGGTATACATATATCTGTAGCTCGGAGCGTCGCTCGCTCGAGAGAGAAGAGGAGGAGTCGGTGCTCGGATAATGCGTTTATGCGCTCGGAGATAGGGGCGCAATTGTGCAGCCGGCGCCACAAGCAATTGTTGCAGCAACCCAGGACTGGAGAAGGAAGTTAGCCGCCGCCGGCGAGAGAGAGAGAGAGTGTCTTTCTTTGGCGCTTCCTTTAATTCGGCCACTCTCGGCTGCGCTTCACCGTGATTGCCATTGGAGATAATCTAATCCTATATACCCTCTATACCACTTCCAGTGGAATTAGTCACGCGTTTCTTTCGAAAAGGTGTCTGTTTGCAGTTGGGTTTGCTTGTTAAGCGATTGATTATGTCCGAGTGGCAATTGCTTATACCCCGATGTCGTTGCGCGAGGGGACTTGAGAGTACTTGAAACTCATGTTCGACGACGAGTATATGTTATTTACTGGTCTATCCCCCTTCATATGTACGGCCCAGTCTAACGTGCTGTCCACTCCTCTCGTCCTGCCAAAGTTCAACCATTAATTTAACTGCTTTCGAACTTCATTTACATTTTCGATATAGATGTCGCTCACAGGAGTGGAATGCGACGATTGTCCACTCGGAATGTCCAATGGCTATTTCCGCTGAAATTAATGTACTTTTAGTTGTGTAAGCAAATAAACAGAACTACTAAGACACGTTTCATTCTAGTTTGTCACGAGACTTGAGCGTTTTTAATTTCTATTGGCAATTACATTATGAAATACATGATTGTAGAAATGAAACGGACACTTTATAACCATTAATTGTACTATGTTTATATAGTAGTATATAATGTGCGAGTAATGATGTAATGCACTTCGTTAATTCAGTTGATGTGCTCGAGATCATATACAGCATTAGTAAACACATTGCAGAATTGTGTTTACTGAATAAGCATTCCATGCACTAGAAAATAAATGCTGAAACGTAGCGGGAAGAATTTGTTGATTCAAAGTCTAGTCTCATGAAATTGAACATATAGAAGACTGAGTTTGTGTTCTAATTTTAATCAATCTTCCAATACTAAACATAACTTCAATCAATTGTTATACCCGTTTAAAGAAGATTTATCCTTAATAAGATGTGTGAAAATATTATTATACACTGTATCATTCACGGTACATTTAATTGGCAGCAATAAATATTACTGATCTAAAGACATTTTAAGCTAACAATTTATCATCTTCGATCCTAACAATGTCCTTATTCCTTCATCTTTTACCACATTCGGCTAGTACATGAGACAAATCCTGATTTATATCCACCTGAAAACTGTGTAAATCAGCTCCAGGTCATTCGTCCTCGCCCACACGACGCACGCGCGCCACATGGTCGAGCACACCACAGCGGAGGCAGCGCGAGCGATCACGTGAGCGTGAACATTTTCGACTGGATATTTCCATGCACGAAATTAAACCCGCCGGGGAACGGTCGCATATTTCTGTTCAGATTTAGCGAGCAATACGAAATAGACACGCGTGTGCATCTTTTTATGACTGCCTTGCAGGAAAAAACTGTAACGCTGAGTAATGTGAAAAATTAATCTTCTCGTTCACCACGACTTATTTCCGTATACATTTACATAACTAAAGTGTGTTTTGCACATTTTTTCTCGTGATTTCTGATAATAATTATATTTTTAAAGTGGTAAGTAAAATTTCTAAGAGCGTCAGCCAAACGCTAGGTGTATTTATTGCTATTATTCAATCGTCAAACTGTACACGTTCGCAATACGTTTATAAGCTATTGCCTTCAAGTCGAATGTAAAAAGAATGCAAAATTGTTTTCCAAATCTATAATAGTGAGTAAAATAGTCAGTTCAACTTCATAAGTAACTCCATCAGTCACTCACTTTAAGTACAGTTGAACAAATTTTCAACACAGAGTTCGTTGTTTTCCGTGAGCAGTAAATAAGCAGACCAGCAGCGACTACTTCAATTTGAATATTTTAATGCGATTCTGAAACGGCGATATTTGTACCTCTTTATCGCTGGTCAGCAGCAAAGCACCCGAGCTAAATAGAGAAATTTGTTTTGGAATTATAAACTATATGCGAACGCACAATGGGGCGGGAAACATTTTATGAGCAAATTAGCAATGCGTATATACACAAGTAATTATGGAGCAGGTTTGAATTGAAGTACATAAAGAGCCCCAGAATTAAATAAGCATGTAAATGCATGTAAATACCAGAAATTACGAGATGTACCGGATGCGCCTCGTAATATTGGCCTGAATTTCTGGAAAATTCGTATTACACGACCGTTCAAGTACACAAGAAACTGTGCACTGTCAATAATTTTAATCACGCACAAATTCTTGCAACAAGATATTGCCAAAAAAGTATATGAATTCCAACAATCGGATTTTAGTCCTAATTAAAACAGATTTCAAAATAAAGTCTACAGTCAAATTGAAGTTGTATCAGCATCACTGGAACCTTAAAAGAAAAAAAAATTGGATAAAACAAAATCCAAAAGCTAACGTACCAAGCATACATAAAAGCAAAACACAGTCATGCTCGCTAAAAGCAAGCAGGGGAGTAGCGAGTCTCTCGCACGCGCACACATTCCAATGTGCAGCACAGTATACACAACACACAACTGGCTGAAATATCGATTTGGGGTGCCGTCGGAGCGATCGCTCGTCAGATAAGCTCAAGAAAAATCAGTGCACTGGGCGGAGGGAGTGAGAGAGAGAGGTTGATGCATACACATTGAGCGAACGCGGGGGGAGAGTCTCGAGGTTAGCGCACCGTTAGAGAGAGACGAGAGGTTATTGGCCCAATTGCTGGCTGACGAGGATAGCACTGGTTTAATGGGCTCCGGTCAATGATTGCCGCTCATCTCCCTGAGATTTAACGACTTTTTTTCTCTGCAATTTTCTATTGGGCGACAACTCGGTTTCTCTCGGAGATGCCCAGGAAATGAAAAATCTTCGTTATTGGCTTATTTACATACTCGGTGGCAAAAATATTGCGCTGCTGTCATCTGTGCAGGAAAAAAATTGGAGAATTGGAAGGTTAATAAATAAAGTTTTTCGACTTCAAATTATTACAAAATCGTTGCACATACTCGCGAAAAACTTTTGCCCAATTAAGTACGAAAGTGCATAGTTTGCAAGAAATACGGCCTATTATTAATAAGTGCATAGATCCGACCCACTTATACACGTATACAAATAACTTTTTGATGCATGGCTATATTTTTTACTCCAAGCGTGACATAGCTGACGAGTTAAAAATAATTGAGCTCAATTAGAGCAGTGGTTCACCGGTAATGTAAAATTATGACAGTCGAATTTTCAGCCATGTGCGCACGGCAATTTTTACAAACTTAGTGTATAAAGAAGGTCATGCCATGCGATGAGGTCATATTTAACCGTTCCATTTCTTCTTTCTCCTCATGTCATTAGATACTACAAAGTCTGTATAAGGCCGTGTCATGTCATCAGGCCACATTTTACTCTTTCTTCCATGCGGGACATATACAGGCTTTACTCTTCAACGTTATTAGAAATATTGACTTTCTTTTAACGACCGAAGAATGTGCATTACAAATTATCTTGAGGCCATACAAAGAAACACGGCATAATTAAACTTTACATTATGTTCAATTGAATAGTCCCGTTAAAAGTATCAATGCCTATCAAATATGCAATGTCGTGTCAGACGCCCGGGACTTATTTTGCGCGTTAATTTTTTATATACCTCGGCTGGCAACGATTGATTATGCGATACTCTTAATTGCATGTTGACTGGAAGAACAATATGTTTATTAACGACGCATATATGCATCGGGGCTTAATAAATAATATACGAAATTCACATTAAAAATGTCGTTTCCATAATGAAGTAATGTGTAAATGTAAATTACTTATATCCCTGTGAGTGCGGACATACAAATGGTTATAGCAGGAATAATACCATATTTATATGTAAAATCATAACTTTGTTGCTGTTTTCGATTTTCAATGTTTAAATGTAATAAATAAATGAAGAATTTTGATGAACTGTAGGATCGTTTATTCTTTTAGGAACCCATAAACCTTTTAAAGTAAAATTTAAGTATCAACACTCATTCGCTTCTCGTTATCAGGCCAGACATATCTCAGCGAAATGAATTTTAATTTTTTGGAAGTCTTGAACACTTTTAGTGAAAAAAAAAGAAAATTTCTTAATATAATCTCGAATTTTCCAGACCCTAGTCAATACTTAATAATTCTATTTAAAACATTTAATAATGTTTTAGTAATTTTAATAATATTTTAATAAAATGTGCTCTACAATTTCAAAAATACAGCATATCATAAACTTTAAGATAACATCTTGAGAATTTAATCTTTACTACAAAGGCACTGAACTTGGCTTTATTGAACTTTCTTGGAGCATATTTATTTTCTGAATTTACGTTTATCTTGAACCGATTTCATAAAGGTAAGCGAATTGTTTTAATATAAAAATCACACACTCTTTTTTTACTTATTGATTTTAATTTACTAAAACTTGCAAGTGAAAATGCAGAAATATTAAATTACATCAAATCATAAAAAAAAAAATTATAATTTATACATGTCTAGGACTAATTACAAATATTTTCACTTAGAATAATGAGAAATGAATAATTAGAAGATATATTTATTAAAATTTTTCAAGTCAGAAGAGACTTCATTATCGTTATAAAAGAGACTTCTGAAAGAGCAAAACCTACCCCTATGTAAACCGACACATTTATGACCTGCAATTAGATTAGTATTCAATTACTTTTGTATACACACAAACTTTTCTGAATTGGATATGAAATATCCAATTTTGTTTCATTTTACAGAATAAATGAAACGAAAATTTAAATGCGAGCAATTTAGACGACAGACGGCTGGAAATTTCACAAGTAATAAAAGTAACGAAAAACTTTTAAATTTAAAAAAGCTGCAATTATTCTTTTGAATTACGTAACAATGGTATCAGTTACCCGAAGTAGCAGTCGTTTTCTTTAGCGATTGGTGACTGCCTAATTATTATTAATTGGAGTGGACTAATTTGACTGTCGTATTAAGATAATAGTCTGTTACATTCTGGTTGGAAAATAGCCAGTAGACTTAAGTAATGACACGTTATTAATATTGCAGGAGATGATAAGTTTCAAGATTCAGCAAGTAATAGCCAAGTGTTCTACAGTACTACTGAAACTTTAAACAAAACTATCAACCTTGTTGCCACCCAATAAGTCTTTCCATCAAAGTAATCTATACAAACTGCTATATTCGAATTATAAACGAGAGACTCGTGTAACTGAAATACATAAGTATCGCACTGTTGCTATTCAAGTTATTTTATACACTGCCTATCACAGAATCTACATATCTTAAACAAAATTACAATGCTCTACATTCATGTATATATTCATTCATAATGATGTATAGCATAATAATCCCATTATAATATTTAATTTGGTCTTACGAAATAAAACAAATATTCCTAACGAGCATTTTTCAACGAAGTAAGTTAACCTGGTTTAACTTGTCGAAAGTTCACAAACGGTCAACTGAGCTCCAACACTCCGGTTGAACCCAAACTGGAAAAGCGTCCTCCGGCAATTCAAATTGCAAAAACCGAATAAAGTTTCACATCGTGTGCAAGGAAACGTTCATCAATTAAGTTCGAGAAAAAAAAGTAGCGCCGCCTCGAGTACGGAACGAGAATAAGAGTCACACGATCCTCTCCAGTGGAACGTGTGCAGGCTTTACTGGAATTCCGACCCTCTTTTTTTGCCTCCTAACCCAATTCCTAGCCTCTCGGAAACGGAGTCAGACAGACAGACAGGGAGGAAAAAAGAGAGAGAGAGAGAGGGAGAAAGGAAAAAGGGGGACACCCGACTGAAATCACGTCATTGACATTGGCTAGCGAGCTCCATAGCGACGCTCACACGTACATACATCGGACCCACACTACTTGCGCACCACACACATATATGTATTTCCATCGCTCGAGCATTGTAATGTAGCAAACGAACGGCAATCGATCGGGAGAAGGAAAAAGCTAGTGAGTGAGTTGCCGATATGCCGATTGTCAGGGGGAAGTGAGAGAGAGAGAGGGAGAAGGGTGGAGAAAGAGAAGGAGGAGGAGGAGAGACAATGGGACGAGAGACGGATAAATAGTTGATGCGCCACCCAAGCTCACCGGACGTATGCTCGCATACAGCTGTATATATATGATAGTGTGCCGCCAGTTACACGACTGATCGATAAGTCGTTATAGAGGCGCTATCCTCCTTTTTTTTTTCTTCCACCCCCTCTCCCACCTTTCGTGCTTACCTTCTCGCTTCTTTACTTTCTTTCGCTCGCTCCTTATTTTGTTTATCGCTATATATATATATTTTGTTATTTCACCTCCTTGCCCGGTGGCTCGTGTCGTACGTCTTCTTATATAGCTATACACCCAGTGCGCAATGTCTGTTATTTTTTCCCCGAGTTCGCGCGGCTCTGTGCTTATTTGCCCTCAAAGTAATAATGACGCTCAATTATTCAGCTGCGGCTGCAATATTGAAGTGGACCAGTGAGTCAAGGCCGCCCGGCCACCTCCGTTGCATTTTTATTAATTTATTTGTTTTTCCTCACCCTATTTTTTCCCCCAGATGCCATTTTTCCGCTGAATAACTCATTGGGGGAGCTCTGACTCTCATGGTGGTGGTGTGCATGTGTATCCTATGACATTGATGCGGACACTGTAATTGGACGGTTCATTTTGCACTGGAAGGTTCGTCTCATTAATTATAGGTGTTCTCTCGATGTCTAGAATCATTAGAGAATTGCATATATATAGCCAGACTAGTTTTGCATACACCTCGCAAAGTGGATGTTTATTTCGAGCTTGTGAAACTATTCGTTTTGCCTGTGGAGTAGCGCGTGTCGCTAATTAAAATTTCTGAAGCGTGGACTGCGAGTATAAGGACATGTACCGAATAAACAGGAGATGGAAGTGAAAGACGGCGATTATTTTCTAAATTTCTGACGTTCGCTTTCAAAGCTTGAAACACGAGCTTGAATATTTCAAAAGTCGGCTTTGCGATAGTGCTAATGCATTAAAAAGTTACTCACCGGGGATTAGAATAATTCGCTGGAATCAACGAAACTCATGCCTGTTTAGCTGATTGTGTCGAGCTGTACAAAGAGGAGAATCGTAGTGGATGCATAATTATCTTCGCGTCTCATCTTATGCGAGATTCATTGAACCGTAAATTTTAACCCACTTCTTAGTTGAACAGGTTGAATGTACTGCTCTATGCATTTAGGTGGCAGTGAGTCTGCAGATTACAAATTGCTTCATGATTTATGCAGGCGTCACTCTTATTGGCTTCACATAATTCTGAATATAAATGCCCCAAACACTGGCTTACAAAAGATATAAATAGATCAAATCCGTTTCCATTTTTCGTCTAGCAAAATAGATATTTTGTTGCAAAATTAATCCATTGTCGTAGGAATTATAAAGAGATTATTGATCATAAGATCTAATGAAATAGTTGCAAAAAATTGACAAGTGGGCATGAAGCTTACTATACAATGATGTAGACATTTTTTTATTGATTTCAAATTAAGATATTGCATTAGTAAAAGAACGGAATAGAAATGAAAATTGGTCCCAAGCTCGAAACATCGATAAATAGTAATTTGATTAGTAATTACTATTTACAGCAAAAGTTTAGTGCAATTAGCGATTTAATTTTCAAAAGCATCTTCAGTCAGTTCTTAAACCAAAAAAGTAATTAAAATAAGCAAATAAATCAATAAGCTTCAGTTCTCCCTCCTGTAATTATACACACCTTCACTACCCAATCGCATGTCCACTTTCAATTAATATTTTCGATTAAGGCGCATTATTTACGGGATCATCCGCCTACAACGCAAGAGCCTCGTATCTACGTTCTCATGTGCACTGCACCTGTATGTCGTCGAGAACAGCAGCAGGGCGGCTCTGCTTTTTCCCCATTCTCATCTTTCCATTTACCTCTTTTTCCTCATCCTATCTTTCTCTCTCTCTCTCTCTCTCTTTCTAGCATTGCGAGGGATGAGTCGCGCATGTCTTTTTTGTCGGGTCGTATGGGACGTAATCCGACTTGGCGCTGGGATCCTACATGTATGCAGCACGCGGAAACGTATGTTACGCATGACACAGACGACGGAAGAGGGATTGTTTTGATTAAAAGTCGAGAGAGAGAGAGAGAGAGTCGTTTGCGCCACGCGTGCGCGCGCTTTATGAATTCCTAACGATTCAGGAGGTCGACGATGCCGTTGTATTATAAAGAGAGTGCATTATCCGGAAGTATATACGCGCTGGAAATGAAAAATTTTCTTTCAAATGTTAATGGGGAAGGCTTTGGTTTTGTTTAAGTGCCGATGTACGCTCTTTGCTGCGCTAATAAACTGGCGTAATGCGATTTTGAAAGGACGCTTTAAGCGCATTCAACTGATATTATGATTTGTGGATCTTTTTGATGTATTAAACGTTAAGTAACCTACTTAGGTTTTGCCATGAAGTTGATTGATTTAAGCACTTACCGAGAAAAACTGATATATAGCAGAATTTCGAACATCATACTAATGAATATTTCCTTAGCAAATAGGATAGTCATGTTAACTAGCTGTAAAACTTGTTCCTTGCGCACATTTCATCCGTAGACGCATAATGTTTAATTTACAATAAAAGTTTAAGCTTTCGAATCAGCAAGAAAAATGATCAAATGTGAAAGTATATAAAAATCTTTACTACTAGTTACTTTTTTATGTGAAATAATTTTTAGTATGCATACAGGACTCTTAAAAGCTAAGTGAAGTTGATCATTTATTGAGCTGAAGCGAATTCGTTTTAAAGTAAACGAACTCCAGATGTCAGCATAGCTTTTAAGAAAGTTTTCACAGGGTACTCAAACTGTGATTCTCATAGAAGATCATAAATCATTTTATAAGTAGTAATTTATTTGACTTACGAATCTGAAAAATTTAATAATTCATAAATATAGATTTGCACCGATTGTCTGGTGCAACATATTTAAATATCTTCAATCTTGCAAACTAACTAAAGGGTAATAAATTCTTGATGACTTGTCTTCGACCGTCGTAATTGCGATAGGTGTTATTTTGCAACACAAATATGTCAGAAGTGAAGATCTAGTCATCGTTATAAAATTGAACAGACAGTGCAGATACGCGATCTGTTGTTTATATCAGTGTTTATAATTGTAGTAAGCAGCAGCTTGGTTAAATTATAGGCGAATCAGTTATGTCAAACTAGTAAGGCTGTGGTTAATGCGGTTTCAGCTCGGGTTAACCCGATTTCCACATAACATTCAACCAGTGAATAAATAAGTGATGCAATATCAGCGATATAACGAAAACTTATCGAAGCAAGGATAATCGATTGACCGGAACCATATACACAGGAGAGAGAGAGAGAGAGAGAGAGAGAGAGAGAGAGAGAGAGGCATAGAGGCTAGTAGTAGCCACTCCAGCAATTTGCCAACCTAGTGATCGGTTATTCGATTAAGGGTTTATATAAAAGCAGTTTATCACCAAATAAAGGATCTATCCACGGTTGGATCCTGCTTATCCGCGGAGCTAATCGAAATTCGTATATATATATATATACCATCGAAGCGGCGACTCTAAACTTGAGGTGAAAAAATCGGAGGCCTGCGAATAATTCAGATCAGTTGATTTATTAGGCCACCCCGTAAATTGCCCACCCAAATACCCATTCCGTGGACCATCCGCAAAATCACTTGAGCATTCGCTATCCTGGGGACCATTAATTTAGATCGCAATTGAATCGGTGTATTGAAGAGTCGCTATTGTCGATAATTGACGTATTTTAATGGATGCTATATTCATCGTGTGATTTGAAAATCATTGAAAACTACTACCGAGTATTATTTATAAAATCTTTGAAGGAAATTAACGTTAGTAGAGAATAGTTTTAATTAGAAAATACATACTCTTTGAAAACATGCAATATATATCTGAAGGTACAATTTACTATATTTGATAGACAGTATCAGAGACCGTGTTTTATTTTGGCATTGCAAATGTTCATAAATATCAAAAAGTTTTGTAATACATCAGTATTTAGATACCTAGAAAAGGTAAGGTCGATGAAAACTTCTGCGATAACATTTTTTGATTCTGGTTGTGCAATATAGCTTAAAAAAAGAGAAGCATGATATCTATTTAAATTTTAACAGAATAATTTCGCAGTCAAACTGATATCTACATCTAAGTTCTCCTTTGGTACACTCAATTATCTACAAACTTCTAATTGATGGGACATTCTCAATATCTCTCCAAACCTGCTGAATATTTATTTGACTTTAACATACATGCACACATTAGTTGAGAAGTTCAAAGCTCAAAGGTCGTGTCTGTAATGAGATTGTAAAAAGAAAGTTAAGTACAAAAGAGTGAGATGAGCTTCGAGAGGGAGAGGAGCGAGAGATAGAGCCTCACAAGATTCTTGTTATTGCACCTGTGGCTCACTCGACTACGACGACGACGATGCGAAGGCCGAGGCCACGTGAGGCTGAGCATTCTTTAATTATACGAGGCTCAGAAAGCGAGAGGGGAAAAGCAGAAGCCCGTATTTTTCTTCGCTAATTATGACGAAAATGACAGAGCCTCTCGCATGCCTCTCGCCTCTCCTGCATTTCCATGAGCCTATTCATATTTATTTATTTACCCTTGTGCGATGCCGTCGGTTTTCTGCTCCGGAAAGAGGGGACACAGAGAATCACGAAGGGCGCGAAGTTAAATTCTCACGAAGCAGTGGCCTTTGGGTGAATGGACCCTGACATTTTTTTGAATATTTATACGCGACGAAATACGTTCTCTGCTGGGACAAGGCATGTTTTAAAGATTTGACGCGAGAGAATACCCTGAATGCGCGAAAGCTTTTGACTTCTACTTTGCTCCATTGTGTAATGCATATGGCATGGCAACCTTGAACATTTATTTTCGTTTCATCAATAGCCATGACAAGCCGTCAAGCTTTTTACGCGTTCCTCGAAGAAGATTGTGCGAGTCTCTAGTAAAAAGTTTATTTATACTAGCGCGAAAACATAACCATTCGGCAGAATTTTTACATAGAAGCTCGGAACTGAAACTACTAAGGTAGTTACTACAGTTATACTTAAAACGTAAATTGTTGATGCATGGAAAAGTATAAAAAGAGGGAATTTAAAGAGACTGTTAATTTTGATATCATCAAAAGGATCGTTAAACTGTGAATTTCACAAATTAAAGATCCGCTGACAGATGAAAGTTTAAGAACCCGTTGACTAAAGATGAGTGATTTATCGGAACGTCGTACTGGTGTCCCAGTTAAACGTTTAACTTTTCTATTTACGTTTTATTGGTAGCAATTGTCACTGAAGCAAATGTAAATTTCCGGCTCGTTAATCCTCAAATCATCTACACTGTTTTTAACAGGATCAATTTTTTATTTTCTCAAAGATCTGCTGTAAAAATGTGTTAATGTTGGTATAATCAAAGTCTGAAAGAGTAACGATTTTTTTTTATTTAACAATCCTTTACTACTCAGTCAAATGAGTCGTTTTCTGACTAAACCGGAATAACGTTATTATTTTTGGCAGAAAAAACTGCGTAATCTTAAAACTGCGCAAACTTTTTTCCAGACAAGCTACTATTTCTGGGATTAGAGAACAATTCTCCCAGGGATGGACATCACTTACTTTTAAAGCTGGACTTTCATAATTTAGATATTCATATAAAGCCAAAAACTAAAAACGCAATAAAATGTAATCCCTTATCCGAAAGGATGATAATAAAAGCGGATCGTAAAACTCTAAAAACCGTCCTTTTATTTAAATTATTTATATTCGAGAATACGTACAATAATATTTACAAGTACATTTGTTCAAAACATCAAAGAGATTCGTTGTTTCATAATACATATTTTACACAAATCTGACAAAAATAGCTACAGTATTAATTAAGATATCTTTTTCATTGTGTAAAAAAAATATTTTTCAAAGTTACATTTACAACCTAAAATGAACTTTTTACGAAAAAAGCATGAGCTATAAAAGTTTAGAAAACGCTTCAAGCTAAGTTACGCTCTACTGCTTGTTTTTTAGAGTGATATTTTATTACAGATAAACCAGAAAATGTTTCCACGTCAATTCTCTTTAAAACCAAAAAAAATATTCACCGCACAAAAAAGGAAAACGTACTTCCATCCATAGTAATAGCAGGCAAAAAATTGACCAGTCCGGTGTAAGATTAAGTTCGTAATTAACCAAAAAAAAAAAGAAGAAAATGGAGCCTATATCCCCTACACAGAGCGATTGATTTTGGGGCTAAGCTATAAAAAAGAAGAAGAATGGGCTGAAAGGGGGGAAAAAGAGGAAGAGAGCGAGAGAGAGAGAGAGAGAGAGAGAGAGAGAGAGAGAAAAGAGCAAAAGCGAAAAAAGCGGAAGTGGCGCTCTTCTTCGCTTCGCCACTTTTTTGCACGATCCGCTTTCCGAACGGTTGGACGTACACGAGAGACAAAGCTCCCGACGACGCCGGCAACACACACTTCCCACTCACGCTCGGTGCTTTTATTTTCCGTAGCGCGAAGCGCCACGTCGTAAGTCATGCGTCAGCGGCTCGGCCGTGGAATTGCTCGTTGAAAATGTTAACTCTCGCCCCCCTTTCCGCGTCTCTCTCTCTCTCTCTCTTTCTCTCCCGCCTTGCGTTCTTTTACTTCTTCGCTCGTTTCTCTTTCCCTGCTTCACGTCTCGCATTGGTTCTCTTTAATTTCTTAGCAGCTCACCGCCTTTTCTTCTCTATTTCGAAGTGGACTTTTTGCGAGCTCGTTGCCTTTCCCGAATGAAATTTTTGTCTCGACGGACGTGCGAATGTTTATGGTCTAGCTTGGTTAAAATACATTTATTATATTTTTCGTTGATTGACTGTTGCTATTGTAGATACAATTATTTCTGAGCTATTGATAAATATTTATCTAATGAAAGTAATACTACATACACAATTTCTTACGTAAATGTTAATTGTTTTTTATCGTTTGAAAAATAATTAATTAGGAGAAATAACAATACATTTATTTAGAAGCCAGAAAGAATTAAGAATAAATATTTTTCATTTATAAAAAATTAATGTAGCTCTATTTTGCTTAACTTACGTTTCAGATGGATGTTCTGGTTAATATGCGTGTTTTTCTTACTCTGACTCTCAAAACCGATATTCAAATCAAAAATTGTCCTCAAAACCAAATATACCATAGGTCATGAGCATGCCCTTTCAAAATAAGCGAAGCATACGAAAGTTTCAAAATAGAAACTTGTTAATTCTAAAAATAAATTATTTTCACGTCCAAAATAAGCATTTACGTTGAGCCCCCAAAATACATCATTCTGTTACTTGTACATCGTGTAATGAACCGAGAAGATTTTCATGTGGATACTAGTTCTGTCACTGGCGCATCGTATGAAATAAATTTTAAGGCGATGAACACTAAATTGAAACCGAATGACCAGTATGAAGACTGCATTTCTAAAAATAAATCACTGCTGGATGGAATAATATTATTAAGTTTTGAATCAATTCTATATACTTTTACGGCTTGATGAATAAAGTAAAAATGAGTGAATGATTTTATTCACAGATATTATTGACACAAATACTTCATTGATGATTTTTTTAATAATAATAATGTATTTAGTACATATTATGATGTAAATATACTCAGATTACGTTTTTAAAAATGTAAATACTTTTTAAAATAAAAATAATGTGTATTTCATTGCAATATATATAGAGAATGGAATAAAATTAATTTTGATTTAACGAATTTTAATTCAAGTCATCAATTTAAGAAATGTGCAAATTCTAAAGTTAGGAAATTATATCAATAATCACCTTTCGATATTTGTGTTTAATTGTATTTTTCTCATTGGAATTTTGTAAAAGGGTTGATTGAGTAAAATAAATAAATGAATAAATAAATACATGCGCTATATGTCATGCTTTGTTTTTTTATTTTTATTTTAATAATAATGCACATAGATGGCCTTCAGATTTTGTACTAAACGCAGTGCTAAATAACATTGGAATCAGTATGAGAAGTATAATTAAAATATAGTTTAACAAAACAGACGAGAATTTGATTATTTTTATAATTCAATAATTCCTTATCGTACCAAGTATCATAACCGCGCAAAAGAGCCAGAATTAAAAATTCCCCTAACGTCGAGCGACCGAACTATCACTTTTCCTATCGTTTGGCAATAATTCGAAAAAAGCCCACCGCCGCGTCTTAACTCCAATATTCCGAGCTCGCTTACCCTCGAACCGTATAATTCTCTCTCCTCCCTCGGCCGCTTCGCTTTGCATATATACACAGTAGTGTTGCCTCGGCCGTACGGCACGAGAGCACCTATTAAAACGCCGGGGCAATAATTTGCACACAGCCGAATGAATTACGGCGGCGGCGCGCGCCACCAATGAAACGAGGAAAGAGTAGCGAGGGAGCTGCGCCGGAGAGGGAGAAAGAGGCACAACCAAAATAGCGCATGTAGAAGAGTAATATAGGGAGGAGCGGAGTGTCCGATAAATTCGCCGATATGAAGTGCCGATCGAAAAGTTTATAAGCGCGGGAAAAATTAACGAGAAAGAGAAAGAAAGAGGAGGAGGAGGAGGAGGA
>UELU01143372.1:70776-89446 GCA_900490025.1 Megastigmus dorsalis
GGGGGGGGGGGGGAGTGGGTAGAGAAAGAGAGTGTAGCGCAGTGGCGCTTGCCAAGTTTCTATCTGCGAGCTTGCCAAAGATAAATCAGGCTCCAGTCGCCCGAGCTTGTGCGAGACTGACTTTTTAGGTGGGATGGGAGAAATGAGCCATCGATGAATGTGCGCGCAGTACAGTTATAGTTATATATTCACGTCTCTTTTTCGACTTTATCATTCATGCTACCTTATAGCTCGCTAAAGTTGAAGTTTGGTCTCGGGAGAAAAAAATAAACCTTGTTTCCCAAACTGTCAAGTTAAGTGCGTAAACATTGCGAATTTCGGACGGTCGTTGTACGCTTGTAAACTTGGTTGGGACTTCATAGACGCGGCCTGTCCAAATTTTTCCTCTTTCATTTTTTACCCAAGTAATCCGCATTTTCTTCACCTATACGAAAATAAAACCGTGCTCGAAGCTCGAAATACATTTCTCGATATCTAGTTTTATATATTGTGTATCCGATATGATACGGATGCCGAGGTAGAATGAAAAGGCTCAAATCTGCCTAAGAGCTTTTCGATCTTTCTAAATTCCGCTGCTGGGCGGTACTACACGAGTAAGCGGATGAGTAATTAAATATTTCGCGATGTGAAACGAGCGGATGATGAGCTAAATTTTCTAGCGCGCAAAACGAGCTGATTCATCCATTTACAAATTATGCCATTATGTTAGTACTCGCACGGAGAACAGAGGAGAATTTGCCAAGAATAGTTTTTCGCTCGGTACGCTCTAATTAATACAAGCTAGAAAGAAAATGTGATGCGTTGTGATTCGACGCGCGTCTCTTAATGTTGTTTCAGGCTAAAGTTAGGGGCTTGTGTAGCCGAAGGATAATGCGGATGGCCGGGTAACGAGGAAATATTTAACGCTAATGTCGTTCGATCCTAATGTATTATTCATTTTTTCGAAATTCGAACATGTAAATCTTTTGAAGCAGTTCCAAAAATGGAATTTATCGATTGACAGGATGAGTTGGAGCTTTATTCCCTTACTCACTTGTACAAAAAGTTTTAAATCATGTACCAGTACAGAATTTTTCACCAATAATCACTACAGATTGTGAAAATAAAATTACTTTCAGTCACAATAATACAACAGTACAACACTGGACGTAACAAAAGCTTGCCACGGACATCTTGGAAATAATGTTTTCGCCTCCACCTGCAGGTCGGCTGAGTTATGCGAGCACCGCACGAAGATCCCACGAAACAAAGTACGACAATAGGTCCAACTTTTAACGACATTAGCCATTGTTCTTAGCCGCGGCGGTTCCATAAAAGAAGATCGATTGGCCACTTTGCAATATAGTGGAGGAAAAAACTGGCGAGAGAGAAATAAGTACCAGCCAGACTCATCGAGTCGTTAATAAGGCATCAGAGCTAAATAAAGCTCCAGCGCATTGGCTTCTTCTTCGATTATTAAAAGAAAGACTGGAGCGAAACTTCGGCTCGGCTTGTATTTTTATCCACTTTTCACTCGGCGAGATGTAGAAAGTTACGGCTCTCGCCTTGTTTGCGTGTACGCGGCGGGTCGCGCCGGTATATAAATTTCGAATGGGAGGAGAAACGAGAAGAGGAGGAGAGGGAGAGTAAAAAAATCAGGTCTTGAATATTGTCTGAGCGGAAAGTTCGCGAAACTCTAATTTAAATATCAATGCGCTCGGGCGCTCGAGACTTTTGATGCTTTTTAGTGGATCTCATGAAAGTCATCCGTTGTAATTAAACATCAAAAGCTTCCATCTACGCTTGGAGGTGCAGCTGACTGAAGAATATTATGTTTATTCAAGTTGACGGATGCGTATCGCTATTGCGGATGAAATGGACTCTACGTGAGTAATTGCGGAAAATCTTATATCGATATGATATTCCAAATGAATTATAGTAGCTTCAAAATTCTTGATCTTAGTCAAGTAGGAATTATTAAGATTTATTATTTATCTATTACTTAATATATTATTTATTATTTAATATAGTAATATTTATTATATTACTCGATTTTAAAGTGACAACTTTTGTAGGCGTGCCAATCTTACTGTTGAAAATGTAGATTATACTTTTCAATTATGTCTATATTGAATACTAGGATATACAGCCAGAAGATGGAAATTCCATTACACCACAGTTCATCAGACAATTCTGATACTCCATACTGAGAAAAAGGAAGCATTAAATGAATCGTTCATTACATTGTCTAATGTAATGAACTTACCCCAAATAACATATATTCTTGAATATTTTCTTGTATTCTGTAGTACTTTTCGAAAACTACGTACGGTAACCTATTTCGACAAGTGTATCATGATTCATTAACAGTAAATCAATATTCAATTTGTCATATTCAAATGCACGTTCATTAGCATTAAATGAATGTCATTTAATACAAGATATCCTTTGTCTCTATTCTTTCAAAAATATGCGCACTGTTTTAATTGAAATAATTACAAATACTAAAATCAACTAATGATAACGTTCTTTTCAAATTACGAATACATTCTGAAACAAACCATGCAGCACCAGCTAACCGCACACAATCAAGATGGACTTTATTACCCCGAGTGAATTATCAAAATAACCGAACATTAACCGAACCCAGAAATTTCATCGTCGTGAAATTTCACCAAAGTAAAATAGAAGGGCAAAACGAGAGCGTATGCTTTTCATAATGCTCCACATTCTCCGTGGCATCCACACACACACACACACGCATCCACATGTTCAGCATGAGTAGCAACAGCAGCAACGGCATAGCATCAACAGCAACCCTGAAGGGAATAAAGGAGCTCCGCTGCACCGCCAGCTCGTATACATATACAGCGTAAACAATCGTTTCAAATATTAAAAATCAGCGCGGTGCGCCAGGCTCCTATAGTTTATTCCCGGGATTACGGGTGAACTGGGGGCAGCCGCCGGCCACCAGCGCAATTTCCCTTCCACTCACTCTCTCGCTCTCGCTCGCTCTCTTTATTCTTTGCTTCGTTGTCCGACCCGTGCCGACGTGTTTGTTTATGAATATACGAGCCGCCGAGATACGCGCAGAGAGTCGGATATTTCCATTATGCGGCTGAATGAGTATACCACTCGTGCGAAAGCTCTGCGGAGGAAGCAAATGTAAGATGACAGCTACGGGGACTTGGGGTAGAAGTAAGTCGAGTTGACGGGTGTGTATATGTTGGCATTTTACGATTTGGAGAAAATGTGTTGAGGTGCCAAAAAATTTATTCCCGATGAATTATGGATGCGGGCTTATTAATATTTATTCTGTTTTGACGTAAGGAGATTTTAATGGGAGATATATGAGTTGGGCGATATTGCCTATCTCTTGTATAAATGAGACTCTCTGACTTGGCGATTTCATTGTACAATATATTTTTGGCGACACGTAACAGAGCATTTCGCGTGCCGTCGAAAAATAGAGCGCGGTTTAATGCAATAATATAACATTCGAACCAAAATATATTCGGATTGTAGATAAGGGAATATGTAAAATATTAGTTTCGGAAAGAATATAAATCATGCGCAAAAATATCCAGAAAGGAAAAACAATCTCTTGAATTTATCTTAGGAAGGATATTCTCCAACAAAGTCAGAAATGAAAAACATGTAGTTCAAATGCGAATAGATAAGAGTGAATAAATGTTATACTTCGGTCATAAACACAGCTGATAGTAATAAAATACGCATTGTAAAACCAACTTTTAATACATATCAGCAAAGTAAACAGTGCATTTGCATAATAGATATACTCCGTCGCTCAACTAATCTTCTAGAAACGCAGCTGCACTTACTCACTCATGCAACAAAGGTTACGCAAAACTTTCGTCCACAAAAGACTCTTTTTAACGACCATGTTTATGAATGCAAAAGTATATATTTAAAAGTCCACCAAAATACTCGTTCTGAACGAAAATGAAAAAATAAAGCACATTCCTCCTTACAATAAGTACCCATTTCACCTCGTCGCACTTCCACCTTGCGAGTATGCAGCGCCTTATAGCTATTTAGACTTGGCGAAATTGAAATGACTCTACCTTTATAAACACAATGCACACAAAGTGCCGACCAGCTCTCGAGCCAAACTGGCGCATATATGCATTACCGCAAAAAAAAAAAAAAAACAATATATATGCGCTCGCAAAGCAATCAGCATAAGTAGCAAACATTGTTTCACTTTTGTCTACCTCTTATGTACATATTCCTGGCAAACGCATCGACGTTTCGAAGACAGCAGCTACTCAAGAAGAGCATGGATATGTATATACATATATAGAAATGTGTATATATATTCATCTAGACGATGCACGACTATGTCCTAATCGAGATAATGGAAGCCAGCTGGACTCGAACACTGTGTCACAAGTTGCACACACCGATGGCGAAACTCAATCGCAGAAAGTTTCATTCGGCTGGAGAGGAGCTTCGAAGAGTTCGCACCGGGTTCTCGACTGCAAAAACGTGGTTATAGGAGGACGGTATATATGACGATCTCCTCGTATCCTTTGTTGAGCTGCTCTCCAGGCCGTTATTAACGTCGATTCTCCCGGACCGAATGTACACGCGAGGTCTTTCTCGGCGCTACACGTGGGACTAACCTTACAGGAGATATTCGTGGAGGTCAAACTTTTCATAGGGGGCTGTAGGTGCGACCTCTTTAAAAAAGAGTAACTTTTCTCATTTGCAGCCGATGATGATGCCACCTACGCAGACTTGCGAGCCACGAGCTCCACTGGCAAGCTTATAATCGAGGCTGCAAATCCTCCTACCAGCTTCTCCTCCTCTTCCTCCTCCTCCCAAGGGCGAGACTCTCTAGCGAGCCCATTAAGGATAGTTATGGACCTCAGGATCGGCGTTAAATTAAATATTCCACCCGGGCTTATTGGGGATTTTCCTTCTTCCTTTACAATCTTGAGTGCGTCAGAGAGAGAAAGTGTAAAAAAAGGAACTGGATTATGACCTCGTATTATCTGCAAATTATGAATTCCCTTCTTCTTTTCCCGGCTATTTTTCTCCTCGGTGGCTTATCCAGACTTGACGATGCAATTAAAGGTTAATTTGGTTAACCAAATTGTCTGGTATTCAGTTGGGAACTGGTAAGTTGTGGCTTATGCGGGGAAACTAAAGAAACGAAAAAACTCAATCCTCCGTGGCCAAAAAAAGGTATTAGTATAGAGTTTAAAGTGATTGTAGTTTGCGTGGTTAATTATGAATATATATTTAGATAACGAGCGATCGATGGACCTTCTATTTTTAAACCATTCGATGATAATTTAAAAAAAAAACATGTAACACCATAGATTAACGTCGCATGATTTTCAATTTCACCACGACAAAGTGCATCGCATCATAAAACGCATCTATTAAAAAAGGAAAAGGCAAAAGAGTTGCTTCGGTTACTAAGTGCAAGGGATAGCTTGTCCCATTAACGCGCTAATCGATTTTTCCTGTAGCGTCGACCATCGTTTGCTCTTCACGGCGCATTATGTCGTACACAGAAACGATAACAGCAACAGCAACAACAGCAGCAGCAGCAGCGGCGGCTACACGATACACCCAATACTACTAAAATCATAATCGTATATCATATTGGGCTAGCGGTATAACAGCGTTGCTCTACAATAAATATTTCGCGGCTAAAAGCGATAATTCAGGTGGAAGGCAACCGATGCCATTACTTATATAAAAAGTTCGCAAGCTCGTCGAACTATAGCTCTCGCGGCTCTTGGTGGTTTTCATCATCGGAATCATGGCGTGAGTCCACCGTAGACTCGTAAAGAAGAAAACCAAAAGGCAAAGTGCGCGACGAGGCAACCAAAGGGCGGAGCTTTGGCGTATCCAACGACAACCGTTAAGAACGCAGCCACGCATCTCCCCCTTTTTTTTTAATTATAACTTGGCAAACAGATCGCGTTTCGCAATTAACCCCTCTCCGTGCGATATATTGTTCCCGCGCGTATACCTCGGCCACTTTTTCTCTCATCCAATTATGTAAAATACAGCTGTTTAAGATTAATCCCAACAGCCAAAGAAATTCCAATACGTAGTAAGCTCGATTGTTGTCCGAGGTGCGCAACGACGTCCGATATGTTCTGCGCGTGTAGAGCAAACTTGGCCGCAACGACTCTTGATAAAGCCGCACCGCGAGCATTCGTTTAATGCCGCAGATACTCGACGACTGCGAGTGCCTCGTGTATATACGTATAAGAAGAGCTGCAGCGTCATGCCTGAGTGTGCGTCTATTATACACGTATATATATAGTACAAGGTGTGGTTGTACAGTTCATACATATATACATAGAACGGGAAGTTATATTCCGCATTCGCGTCTCCAAACGCCGCTTTACCGATTTATTTTTCCGTAGAGAGGTACGATGTTCTTCTCGCCCCGGCACACGAATTCTCTCTCTCTCGCGCGCGCGCAGTAAACGAATTTATCTTTCTTTTTTTGTTCCCGCAAGAAAACACGACGTGATGGTACTGCAGCGAATACTTATGCACTCGCTATATTTGCTACTGGGCGAGGAAATACGCTGCAGTCGTTATATACCGGAATGAAGCGAAGCTTGGGCGGAATTTTAAAATTTTGACTCGAATGCTGCGCGACCCGATGATGGAGAGATCGGGAAATTTTCACGAGGGTATATATATATAAGGCATCTGTCGACTGGCACGCGCGAAAGTGAAATCTTTTGACCGTTTGATGAATAGATTATACGCCAAGTGCCAAAGAATATTCTAGGCTGAAAGCGTAAAAAGCAGCAGCGAAGAAAATTGTGAGCCGCAGGTGTTTCTAGCTTATGAAAAAGCATGCTTTTCCAACCTCATAGCGAAGCGTTTATTTATAGCGATCATTATAATATGTTTTCAACTATAGCGGGTAGTATAAAAATAGTAATCCAATATAAATATTTTAACTGTCTAATATAGTTTTCCGGTATACGATGCTATAGACACATTCGATAACTGGAGGACACCTATTATTATTAATATTAAAAAGTATTCTCTTGGAATGTACTGCAATAAGAATGAATTCAATTAAAACTCAATTTAATTAAGGAACATTATTTCTTTAATGATTTTCGTATATCGTCCCACTTTCTAAATATACTCCGAATTAATAGTAATTAGCAGCTGCAGAATCAAATATTAATTAACATCTCGAAACGAAGTCATTAATGTTTCAAATCTTTCAAAAACATTCGTATTAATTAAAAATCCAATAACTCGACGTTTTCATTCACGAATATAATAGAGACCAAAAAAAACAAAAAGGCGGCAGGTAGGGCGGTAAACGAAACCGAAGCCGATATTAATCTTTCAAACTCCAGATCCCCAACGTGTTCCTCGTTAATTTCTACATGGCATTGTTCCTTTGGCTATATACGTGGGTGCGACAGGCGCGCGAACTCGGGAAAAATCTACTTGCATTATATGCCCCTAGCTGGCATCGAAAGCTCGCGAGTCGCGCGTGTGTGCGTGTGTGTATGTATACGCTCGAACATATGCTCGTGACTCTAAAGTGTAATGCTTCCAAAGCCACGAGCGGTACGCTGCTATAGACGATGCTTTAGAAACTTTATCGCTTCGGTTCGTGAACGCGTTTTAATGAGCGTCAGCTATTTTTAAAATGGACCTTTCGCTTGAGTTCTTTTCTGCGTCGTTTATTCATTTTTCTTTTTCTTTTTTTTTACTTCTCAATGGGTTATTAATTTATATGTACATCGATGATTTCGGATAGTCAAAATTAAATAGTTTTTTTTATCTTATACAGAACTTGAAATAAAAAGAGATATTATTTTTAAAAGGTTTTTATGGTATTCAATCCTTTAATTTTGATAATGATGTGAAAATCTTAAATAGAAAAAATTTCAAGATTAAAAGACAAATAATATACGTAATAATTAGTTAGATAAAATTTTATACATGCTGGAAATACATTTTCAACAGCTTCTATTTATATGGTCAATGAAATGTCGCTGATAACGGTGCATACAATGAAAATATCTGCTTATTACCAACTGTAAAATCGAAATTAATTTGAGTTGTTCTGGTTGATTTTATGTCGGTTATAAGAACTACATTGCTCTGTAACCTTTGATATTTAAATAAATTTACAATAATTTTAAACTATTATTCAATTAGCTGATTGTTTTCATTTTTATAATTAAAGAAATATAATTATATGCTATTGGACATTTTAATTGTTTTAATATATTATTATAATTTATTAGATTAATTTATTCTTTTATGATGGTGACTTCCTTCGTGCTTGTAATAAATATTGTTCCAGTTTTACCCACTTTCTTACCAAGTTCAGTAAAAACCTTAATAACCTTCTCGAAGTTCCATGAAACTGTTGTACAATGATTGACCTCTGAAACATAATCGATTACCTCCTCCTCGAACACATGAACTTTCCATGCATAATTCATTCATAATATAATGCAATACAATATGAGAATGCTCAACTTTCTCATATTCTCATTATCGATTAACGTCGCAAATTATTATTATACCGAAAAAAGAAATCATTATAAATATTTATAGTCCAACAGTTACGAGGCGCCACATTTCTCCAATGCTTTTTAAAATAATCAGTCAGAGCTCGAATATATGTATAAGTCGTCGTAACGATTTCGCTTCCAATTCAATCAGCATCGCGGGAAAACCGCGCGCGCACTCGTGACATTTCTACCGCATAACAACAAGAACGCGCTATAAGCGGCGCTTATAACGGCTTTTCTTTCCCTCTCTCGCTATCTGCCAGCGTACCAGCACACAATTTCCGCGACAGAGTAAAAAAAAAAGAAGGAGGGTAGAGAGAGAGAGAGAGAGAGAGAGAGAGAGAGAGAGAGAGAGAGAGAGAGAGATTGAAAGCGTATACGCGCCGCACCGAACTTTATGTACATTTTGAGGGGAAAACAGCGTCGTCGCAAAAACGAGAAATAAGCTCGACGACAAATTACGCGCAAGGCTCGAACGAGCCAACTTTTCTTTTTTTTTCGCATTGCGGCGCACGTATGCGGTCTGCTTATGATCGTGCAGGTGCACACGTGGGTGCAGACGTCAAACGTGAAGAGCAGAAGGTGACGAATATGCAGCTCGTCTGCTTGGGATTTGGAGGAATTAAGAGACTAATCCGGCTGATCGATATCGATGCGTTTAATAACACTGTGCTGGTCTTTGCCGAAGATTTCTCATTAAGAGGAAATATTAATTGCACATGTTGCTGATTATTTATTGTGGTCAAATGTGTAGTTGTCAAAGGAGATTTATTGATATCGCGTGCAGCTGAAAATAAATATATTTATCGTTATTGTTTCATCAAATACCAAAATTATCCGACAGATTGCAGAAATTTTTCTCATTAATCGTGAACGACGATTATTGATTTTTTTGTAATATTTTTCTACCACATCATCCATGTTAAATTCATTAACATTTATATTTATCATCTATTTATGAGATTTATCAAATTCATCAAAATCTTATGAGAATGAAGCAGCACCAAAATTATCTGCTATAATTACACTCCTGCCAGTGACATGTATTTAATTACAATTTTCATCTATGTTACAGGTGAGTTAATCAAAGCTTCTACTCGATACCTTCCCCTGCCTCACGTAAGTTCGCATCCGTCGCATAATCTATACGCAAAACCAAATATATTCATATTGTGAATCTCCATTGACATAAATCTTGGATATAAAACATCGAGATAACAATATTTTCCACACTGCAAGCTCATATGGCCGAGATAAAAGCTCAAACCCCAAAAATATCCACCCGATATACTTACATACCAGTGTGGAAAAATGGATTTTCGCTCGCAACACAACGTGTGTCATTGATTCGCAACCGAGATTACGGGCTATCATCGAGTCGCATGACCCAGGCGCATTGAAAGAAAGGCCACCGGGAAATATACGTGTCGCAAATGAACGTGTGTGTGCCGCTATGTATGCGCGGCGAAATAAACGAGTCTCGCTTGGCAACTTTTCACTCGCCGCGCCAAGCTTGGCTCTTCAATCCGCGCGCCTGCACCGACGCCCGCCATCCAATCAACGCTGCATTTCTGACTCCCATTCTCTCTCTTGAACACACACACACACACACACACACACAGAGAGACTCTCGCGTGTTCTAGCGTTACAATTTCCCAGGCAAATTGGCGGCGCGCGCGCGTATAGATCTCTACGGCGGATTGTTTTGTGTGCGCGGGGCCGTATAATTCGAGGCACAAACGGGCCAACGGCAATTTTACCGGCTCCTGCATCGTGTGTGATTTGTATGTAAAGGGAAACTGGATGACGGTGTGGAGTGTAACGTTGTGTTTTCTTGGGGGTGTATAGGGGCCTTGCACGCGGAATAATTGTATTTTGTGACTGCTAATTTGTACTACGGCCTTTGTTTTCGGTTTCTTATACGCTTCATATTGAAACGCGTATTGGCTTTACAATTTAGGTATAGTTGACATATTTTCGGATTGGCCGAGAAGACTGTGAAGAAAATGCAGTAATTTTCGTATATTTCTTCGTTTCAGTTTGTAAAGAAAGGAGCTGTTACTGTTTGAGTCTTACCAAAACTGACTTGATCTACTTGGTTGCTGTAAATGAGCTTTGCAAGCAATAAATATGTTCATTTGATGCAAATAACACTAATTGAAGCTGTTGTATAAACGAACACGGCTTTGCATGTGCTTAGAAAATATACTACCTAAACGATTTAATCTTGTATACCTTATCTTGTTTTACGATCTTTGCTTCGAGCGATAAATAATAATCAAAACCGAGAATAAAGTCTTCTTTATTGGTATATTTTTTTAAGCAAAGCGTAAGAAAAGCCGAGATTAAAACAGGTGCCTGTACTTTTGTTTGATGAGATAGCTATATAAATGCGATTAAAACTTGTACATGGCGTGCGCATCGTGTTTACTAATTGCACGTCTGACCGGATACAGACCTTTTCTACTTTGCTAGAAATTTTGCATACCTTTTTGCATGAGAATTTCCGAATCCTTATCACTTTTCCGGAAATGGGTGAGCATTCATAACAATATTTCATTACACGACAATTGTTGTATAATTTTATTGCCACAAAAAAGTACACTACAAATACAAAATTTTTTTCTCGAAATACTGCGATATTAAATAGCACGAAATATGACGCTTTTGATTCACTCGCACAATTAATGTTTATCATCGGGTTACAAATTAATTAATTACAAGGTTGCAATTGCTCTTTAACAGTGTGGTTTTACCTTTAAAGGCTGGTACGCGCTTAATTCAGCAAGCACCAGGATCCATAAAATAGCGTTGAAATATAAAGCAATATTTAATTATTCGCGATATAACGCGAAACGATCCTCATTATTAAATATTTAACAACCGTATACCGAGGGGTGAAGCACTGGAGGTTATTAAAATCCTCTCTCATTACCTTCCGAGCCCAATATAAAATTCAGAATTACAAGAACTATCCGCGATCGAATAATAATTGTAACTCGTGAAAAAAATTATTCACGATTGTAATACCAATGGAAATTTGTGAAAAAAAGAGAAAGGTTGATATGTGGCTTAAGCGTTTATTCGGTCGCCTCGAGTCTTCACTCCCTCCTCGTGTGCATTTAAGAAGTCTGACCCGTCACTGCATTTTATGCATGTACATGGCTTGCGAATAAGCTCGAAGGAGAGTAGGTAAGAAGGGGGAGAAAGTGGCGGGGTTTTTTTCTCGATTTAGCCCGTAAAGAGGGGAAAGCTCTCTTGTCGCTAAGCGGTGTCGCGTGTAAAAACGTCGAGAGCCCAGCCAGGCATTACGTCGGTCTCTCTCTCTCTCTCTGTCTTTCTCTCTCCCATAGAGAGATGGAAAATCTTGGTAAAATGGATAAATTTCAAGCGCGAGGCTTTTGTATACACTTCTCCGCCGCGCGGTGGCTGCAGTGTTCTGATAAATTTTTCAGAGTTATTCTTTTATAATATATATCGTGTGCGATTGTTGGAAAGTACGTTTCTATGCCCGTTATTCGCGCGAATTATGAAACATTTGAAGAATGGAAGCGTATAATGAATGACAAATAAACCTACAAGTTGACGAATTCAAATGAATTCGCCGGAGCTCTTAAGAATATGCGACAAGTTGCGCGACATTTTTTTTCCAGAAGCATCGCTTTATATAATTTTCGCGCACTGTGAAAGAAAAAAAAAGAGGGAGAGGAAAAAAAGAACATTCTTTGTAGGTTATCGTTCCCTCAGTATTTACTCTCTCCTTTCAAAAAAATCTTCGCTTCCGTTATCCCGGGAACGAAGTGGCGCCTAACTTATTTGAAAAATATTCCCGGTATACAGAGGCCAAAAGAAAGATTGAAAAGCCTGTTATATAATTCTATAGAACGAAATCAATAAGATAATGTCGGAGGGAGAAAGAGTGAGAGAAAGAGAGAGAAATACGAGGAATACACTCCGGCTTACTCATTTTTTTCTATAGAAAGAAGATTTGCAAGATACATTGACTTGCAACTTCTTAAATCGCGCTGTGCCAAGGAGATGAAAGGGAGAAAAACACGGAGGCCAAGCAGCAACACGGAAATACTCTCAGACGTCAAGACGCGTTATTCACGCGCAATTTTATACAAAACTTCTGCACGCTTTTAACAGAATTCAAAGAATTTCCGACTTCTTACACTCCACGCTAACACACTTTTCTCGCACACATCTTATCTTGTATTCCTCTTGTAAACTCACAACTGCTGCTGCATGTGCATTAAAACGAGTCAAATTATTACTTCGCAAAGAAGTAGTAAGCTGCACACACGCAGCGGAGTTTCCAGAAAACTCGGGGACTGATAAAGAGAAAATATCCCGTTTTCTCAGTTTCGCTACACGAGAATTCCTTATGCAACCCGAGAAGCATATTCACATCTGTATAATCCGTAGTAAAGAAACGCAAAGAACCCGCCTCTCTCTCGACCCTTGATATCGCATGAATCAAGCGATTTCAATTGAAAGTCACGATTGGCCGGCGCGATTGTGCGAGACCCTCTTACATAATCTCAATCTTTGCACGAACATAACCCTGTGTTTGGCGCACACGCGAACGAGAAACTGAGAACCGACGAGCGATCAAGCATTTGCCAGGATCTACGACCGCGCCGGAAAAACGGATACCGGATCGCGAGTAGCACGTGAGAGCGATTGAAATGGAAGGATGTGGATCCGTGTAATTATACTCGTATATAGAAGTGTTTGCGAGAAAATGAAGAAATTTGACAGTTGAGCTTTTTTTTTCTTTAAACTTTCACAATAAATTAGTGCAGAACACCAAGGAAATATGTTAGTACCAAAAACATTTTATGTCACTCTATATAAATTACAAAAGAACTGTGTGCATCAAAAGGTAACATATAATATCGTTCAATTCAAAAGAACAAAATCTTTTCAATTCTTCTATCTCATACATCTGCATAGAGACAGTCTCAAGAGTGCGAGCTTCTATACTGGAAATTCAAAAAATTAACACGCTGATACGCATCACATATACGAAATGCCCACATGCATATATATAGCCCACGGGAGTATAAGCCGGCAACACAATTAACGGACAAACACCAGATACTCAAACAGCACCGAGGCATGCATATATACAGCGGAAAACCGCAGAGAGCGCAGACATACACACGTGTACACAAAAGCGGAATCGTCATATCGGCGCGCAGATCAATAAAGCCTGAATCCCTAATACCCTAATTTCTTTCTTTTTTTTTTCCCTCTATACTCGGGTCGCGACTATCAAGGCCGCGATCGAGAGCGCAAGTATTGCGCGCGCTTCGATCGCGGAGAAATAAGAAGTAGTCAAGCGTGAAAGAGAGAGGGTGAGGGAGGGGAAGAAAACAGAGTGCAGGCGGACTGACCGAGTCTAATAAGAGCCTGAAAGCCGACGTATACACGACTACTTTACTATTTTAAAGGGGGAGCGCGATTAATGGGGCCGAAGACTCGAGCCGAGGCCGTCTATCTGTATATGTACCTTCCCCACTGACACTCACACACACACATGTACACTATTACACCACATCAATCGCAAATGGATGACATCTCGAGCACACGTATAGCGTTGCTAATGCTATTCTATCTACGTGCGGGTTTTATCGTTTTGAGTGCATAGGATTTTTGGATTAAAGGGAGTTTTGTAAAGGACACGTCGCTTTATATCGGTTTATTTGGGGCTGAGAGGATATTTACGAGTGGTGGCTATTTTTGAATGAAGTTTTGCAGGCCGAACTATAAATATACGTATTTCTTATCCCACCTTGTATTGGAAATAATGAAGCTATAAGTTTAGATGTGATAATTTTGCGGTACATCAAGTTTCGGGTTATATCTTTTTACTGTATCGTTCGATCTATTGACTACTCTTAAAGTTAGATTCCTTTCAATTCATACGAGAAGATTCTGTCGATCGAAATGGAGCTATAAGAATTGTTAACCACTTTGATTAGCATATTTTATTGGGTTGCAGCGATGAAAAAGTTGCTTTTACTTCTTTTTCATTGATATTACTCAGTAAAAAAAAGGTACAGTGAAATTATTAAACATGAAGTATATACCACTTTAGATGCGTGGGCTTGGAGTTTGTACCTCTCAGATGTCTATAAGAGGTGTGAGCATAAAGTGCAAAATGCAAATGGTGCGAAATTCGAATATTCAACAAATGGAAAACTCTAATAGAATAATGAAGATAAGGTGCATTAATGTGATAAAAGTTAATCGAATTGTCAATTTATTTTTGTCCTAAAAAAACAGTCACATTCATTGTACTACTTATAACTTCGGAACAAACTTTGTCCACTTTTTTCTCAAACCTGTTAACACTTATACAAACAAGACTTCAACCTTCCAAGAACTTGAAAAGAATAGCAAACGGAACACACATACACACACACGTGCGCACACCGTCTGCCCCGTTCAATTCCACGAAAACTCTTTCTCCAATCGTTCTCGCGCCCTTCCAATTGTCCTGTCCTCCGTCGTCACCTCAAAACTTTATCTCAATCCCGTCCCTCTCCCTCTCGCTCTCTCATTCTCTCGATTCTTCTCTCTCCTCCTCTGCATTTCTATTTTCCCGCGTTTTTTTTCGCCGAGCCATCGGGCGCGCGCGATTTATCTTACTTTTTTTGCTCGCAGCCTCATTGCTCGCGCAATTCCACCCTGTCAGAGCTTTCTAGGCTTATTGCGTTTAGCTTCCCAGTGCCGCCCGACACTAGCGGTGCTCGGGCTTATCTCCGCGCGAGGTGAGAGAGACAGAGAAGATCGGCTTTTCTTTTACGACTGCGGTGCGCGGTATGGAAGAGAAAGAGAGAGAGAGAGAGAGAGAGGTAGGGAAAGGCGCCATTTGATCCTAGCCTTTTTCTGCGGATCGCACAACACGCGATTGTGCAATCGCGACCGAATGCCTCACGCGCGCTTTAATAAAACGCTTAGAAGCGTATTTGACACGAGAGATAGAGGGAGACAGAGAGGAGGAGAGAAACAGCGAGGTTGCGGGTTCAGCGCCTTGAACGCTTCCGAAGCAATTCAACGGATTGACTTCTTCATTTAGTTTTCGATGTGTGCGCGTTCTGAGATAGAGAATAATTGGGAATAATATATCATTTTTCAAAATAATAAAATTAAGGTCTCACAATGTTGATGTGGGTACCTAATTGACAACTCTTTCAAAAGCATATTGTAATTTTTTAAGTACTAAATTTGCAATAGACCAACTGAAAAATTGAGTATCAACGATTCAAAGAAAATAGATGAAAAGAAAATAGTAAAAAAATGAATAAAATGAATTTTGAAATATTAAAAGTGGGGCACCAGTTCTTGAGAGACAGAATGATTAATAAGTGCATACACACGAACACTATAGAAAATTTTGGTAAAAATGGTCAATTTTTGTTTTGACGATATTAGTACGGGGGTGATTGTAAACAAGGGAGCCTGACTGTCCACATTAATGTAAAAAGACTGTAAGACCAATAAAAATATTCTTACTTTTCCTCCATAGGTGTGTAATATACTATATTAATTCCGGATATTACTAACATTTGTTAAAAAATATTTTTTTTAATTTTATCTCTAATACAATCCACTTTGAGGAAGTATTATTTACAAAAAATGTAGAGTTAGTGGAAACGTTTTCTACGGTGAGAAGTTTCAGATGAAACTGAAACTGAAAATACTTGCTTCAGAAAACGAGAAAACGCATTATCTCCCTCAAAATCTTGGGTAGTCCGGTAGTTTTTCTTTCTAACTTTAATTAATTTACGATACTACTATTAAACTGTATTATTTTTCATATTTGTTACTACAATTTTTAACGTTTAACAACTTTTAAAGTGAAACTCAAGCTCTTTACTAAAATATAAAAGCATAGAAAACTGTGTAATTAAAACAGCGGCATGGTTCACTGACTTTCTCTTGCAATATAAGAAAATATATATACTTACTGACGTATTGATGGCACTAATTATTTTGTCCCACGATGCATACATAATGACGTTAATAATTTCTCATAAATTTTAATGAGGCAAGAAAAGCAAATTATTAATTATTCGATGTAATTAATTAACCGAGCTTTTGTAATAAAATATTATTTAATATTCTTGTAGATTATACCTTACATGCCATTACATCTGATACAACTGAAATATTTGGTATTTCAATGTTACAATTTAACACCAGTTCATAAAATATTTGCTTTATCTTTTTAAATTTCAACTGATTAAAAAAAAAATACTTATCTTACCAAGTCTATGCCACAATTATTAAGCTTACAGTAAAAATGATTATTTCAGCATATTATATTTTTGTGCCAAGAAAATCTGATTTTTTTTTCTGAATAGGGAGGAATAATACCATAAGAACAGCTAGTACGCAACCCTTGCTTTTTTTTAACAAACCTGGTTCACAGTCCAGCATCAAGAACGGTCAATCGCGAAGTTTGATCAATAAGGTGAAGCGAAAAAATGGAGGATGTAGAATAAAATTGGGCCAAGCGAGAGAGAGACGATGGACCAGCTACGACGACTCAATTTCGCTGCGAGAGAACACACACACACATACACGTAGAGGGTTGAAAATCAGCGCTGGCTGGCGGGAATTTTAAAAGCACTCATTTTGCAGCGGCAGCTGTCCTACTTACAAGGTTAACCAAAAATAGCGGGGAAGCGCGCGCGCCTCTTTGTAATTACGCGGGGGCTGCGCTCACTCTCTCTCTCTCTCTCTCCCTGCTCGGCTCGGCTCTGCAGCCCCTCGGTACTCCGCGCGGCACAAAGCTCTCACTTCCTAACACGACGGCAGCAGCGTGTCATGAGTCAATCATTCCGATTCTCCCGGACACTGCTTATTATACGGAGCCCCGGATATACCTCGACGTTGTACGAATATAACTGAAGCCTCAGTCGCGCGTATAATGAGACGCGACGTTGCTGTATACTCGCGGCGGGCGGATCGTTCGCGAAACGGCTACACGGTGGAAGTTTCGCCGAAATTGACGGAGAGCCGGAATTGTCTGTTTTGTAACAGGAAATTTCGGCTTCGTTATACTTGGCTGCGTTTAGGTTTTGCAAATTATTATTTACAATGCCATCGATGAAATCATGAGAATGAGTAGCCAGTTTTCTTTGAACTAAGAAAAAAAAAAGTTGGTGCTTCGCACTTTTACGAGAAGTTTTAATTCTAAAATAACAGTTATTTTATTGATATAAAAACACGCTTAATTTTAGATGCATATAGTTGTTAAATTTAATATTGAAAAAGATATTTAAAGCGCGAATATACCTGCACGAACAAATACAACTATAACAATAAAAGTAAGTAATTATATTTCGCAATCAAATGATTCGTTGGATCGAATAATCACTTCATATTTTTCTCAGCTAATAACAAGTGCGAGATCCATCAACTCGTTATCAATTTATAAAACAATTGTTGTAAACGTTTTTCCTACTTTTTGGATATTGTTGTCCTAGAACTCAAATACTTGGTGTCCCAATTTTTTCCATGCAAAAATGTATTAATAAATACATTGGATTTAAGGTTCAAAGCCAAAATAAACAATGGAATTGAAAAGATCGATCTAAATAATGTCCTTAGTTAAATATCACTAGAACTAAGGATCATTAAAAGATACCGATCATATACCGTAGCATATATACGTGAAAAAGCTTCGTTGTCAAATCAATTCAACCGCGAACTAATCAATATTACGGTAAAAGCTGAATAATCACGATATACATCAATTAAAATCAGCATTAAAAGTCGGACAGGTCAATATATATCACTCTCATTTCCAGCCCCGACCTCCCCCAAACGAAACCACTCATAAGGTTTAATTCCCACCGCGTAATAATCGGGCGAACAATCGGGTCGCCGCATTGTTCGGGAGCGCGTCGTCGAGAGGCGAATTACCCGCGCGGGGATACGTGTAAAAACAACAACAGAGCGCGCCGCTTGTTAAAGGGAAACGAGGCGATTCGCTCGAGCGCGTATACACACCATTCGGAATTTCCCGAGACACATAAAAACGCGGCGATTGTGTCTGTGCGCGCGCGCGCTTTCTTTTGCAGCTGAGCGAAAAAGAGAGGGAGAGAGAGAGAGAG
>UELU01143373.1:0-23253 GCA_900490025.1 Megastigmus dorsalis
AATCAATATTTCTAATATTTATTACGAAAGGATAAAAATATTATCGCTAACCAAAAACAACTATTTCAACTTATTTTTATCCCGTCTACAAGAATATGGCAGAAATATTCGAAAAAAACATGTATTTCGGAAAATAAATTTTCTATCTTTTGAACTAAAAATTATACATTAATTCTGGCTATACCATTGAATTCTTATCGCAACTTAACGTCGAATGAGACATGCTGCACTTTTATTTTTCTATCCAGTTACGAATAAACTTAAGTCAAAAGTGGTGCGTGCTAAGTGTGTCACGCGGTACAATTGCATCAGTGAATCATTGAAATGTATAAATTGTTCATATCGCAATATGAAACATAGGACAAATTTTTGATACGGGTCATGCAACTTGTGATAGTGACACGTGTGCAATAATGAAATCAAAGATAAAAAGTTATATTGAAATGACTGACTATCCAATAAGACCGGTAATACCAAAGTTTACCGGTAAGGCAGATTACTTAAAACAACGGAAGATAACATCAAGTACGTCCTTAGCAACATTGACATCGGAGAGGCAGACGGAGGCTCGGCCCACTTTCATCCCTGCCACCATCCCTGAAACCGATAATCCAAGCAATCAGTCACGGCCTACTGTTATATTTCCGAAGGAAAATAGTAATAATTATTTATAATTACAACAGTATTTCTGGTATAATATTTTAACCTTTTTAGCTTAGCAAATACTACAAACATCAGGCTTGTTGCTGGTTTCTTTAAAAATCATTTTCTTATTCCAGTGATTAATTCTAATAATAATTTTTGTAACCTCTTCGGAGCCGATTGGCGGATTTTCTAAATTTTCAATTGCGAATAACTCGAAAATTATGCGCTGAATTCAAAAACGGAAAAGGCACATAAGTCTTAAAATTTCCTACTATATTTGGTTGTTCATTTTTCTTGATCATTATCAAAACACCCTGTATATGGGCTGTTTTGGCTAAACTTAAAGACTATGCTTAACTTTTTCGATCGCATACACTAGTAGCTAAGATATTATATACTAGTAATATAATAATTGTTTAAAAATGTTTTCTTTTCTTTAATGATATATTTATAAAATTTGATGAAAAATGATAGAAATATAACAATAAACAAAACCCCCTTACCCCCCGACCCAATGTTGTTTGCCTGCGGCGCCCGCCTGTATTACTAAAGAAATAATCATTAGAAAATATATTAAATTGTTCTATTTCTTTATTTTCCTTATTTAGTAGTAGTACGCTACGCGTATGTAAAATAGTCCCTGATTTATTTTTTTAATAATTTATAATATATTTTGATACAAAACCTAGCCTATTTCACTCCACGATGCCAAAAATGTATCTTATCAAAATTTTGTTGTGATCGGTTAAGTAGTTTTTGAAATTTCGTGACGTGTACAAACAAACGCCGTCTCTTTATTATATTAATATAAGATTTAAATATTAAAGATAATTCTGAATATTTTTAAGGAGGCATATACCCTATATTGTTTTTTCTGTATTTGCCCTAAAAAAAGAGAATATTTTCAATACTTAGGTTTAAAACTTAATAGCGTTGAAGAACATAACTTTTTTTTCAAAATTACCTGGCTATGGCTCCTGCGGCAGCTGTATCCAGAAATATGTAATTTTGATAATTTCTGATGCCATGTAACCTGCAGCCTCAATCGCTACTTGACTTTTCATGTATGAAATCTCAAATTACACCTTTTTTATGTCATTTTAGGTTGAAGCTATTTAGAATATGTATTTACACCTTGGATTGTTATTTAATGAATCTGGAAGCAGAATAAAATAAAAAATTGACATAGTTTGACAAATTTTGGCATAATTTTCTTCAGTAGTTATTGTTAATAATATTGTATGCTTACCTAAATAGCTTCAAGCCAAAATTATATAAAATACCTATAATTTAAGATCTCATCAATCAAAATCTATCAAGCAGTTGAAGCTGTAGGTTACGTGGCAGATTTAAAAATGGAACGAGGAGATAAATCAGTTTCAAGTTAACCCATTAACTTTATTTCACCAGTTTTTCAGAGCTCTCAGGATAGGGTAAATTTATGCCTAAAAAATTTTTGAACAAATGAAATTTATAGATTTTTCATTCATCTTTCAAATGGTGACATTCAAAATATAAACAAAAAATTTTTTAATACTCAAAAATGAAGTTTAAGTATAATAAATGCCGAAAAATTTTTTTTTTTATTGATTACATTTTTTACCAATTTTCCGTTATGCAATCATTTTGAAACGAATTTAGATGTAAAATAATCTTAAAAAAATTAAAAAATCTAATATTACTTGAAATCTATCAACTTTCAGAAAAAATTTCAATTAATAAAAAGTGCATAGAATTCATCAAAGAAACACAATAGAATTTTTTCAGAATTTTAGGAAAAAATTTTGAAAAAATCGACTCGAGTTTTTTATAAATTAAAAAAAATTCAAGAAAAATTCTGAAAAAATTCTATTGAGTTCTTTGATGAATTCAAAGCACATTTTGTTCTTAGCATTTTTTCAAAAAGTTAAAAGTTTATTAGTTAAAGCGTCCTAAAGATATTTAGTAACAATTTTCACTTTGGAATCAATTTTGATTCATGTAGGTAATAAAATTAACTTCCCGAACACGTTTTCTCAAAGTTCAGACATTTTCTTCACCATCTAAATTGGTTTCAATATGATTGCATAACGTAAAATTAGTAAAAAATCTAATAACAAAAAAAAATTATTTTTCGGTATTTTTTATACTTAAGGGGGATGCCAGAGTCGCCTGTTTTACCGGCATTAAGTTTTTCAAACTTTTCTACTTAAAAAATTAACCAATTGATTTGAAACTTGAAGAGATGATAGAATGGTCATAAATAAACCGCGCTCAGCCCAGACATTTTCCAAAAATCAAGTAATATGGAAACTAGAGAAGAAAATATCTAATTTTTCTAATTTCAATTTAATCCACGAGATGGCGTGATTCTAACTTGGCAATTATGTTTCAAACAGAAAATATTACATTTACGTAATTTATCGGTAATCCCAGGGCTGAACACGCTTCATTTATGATCATTCTATCATCTCCTAAAATTTCGAGTCGAGATAGATAATTTGTTAAAGAGAAAAGTTTGAAAAACCTTGTGGGTATTTTGATGTAGTAAGGGCGGGAAATTTAAATTTTTAGTGACTCCGACGTCCACTTAGATATTTTTGAGTAATAAAAAATTATTTTTTTATACCTTGAATCTTACTATTCGAAAGATGGATGAAAAATCTATAAATTTCATGTGTTCAAAAATTTTTTAAGCCCAAATTAACCTCATCTTGAAAACTCTGAAAAACTGGTGAAAAAAGTGTCCTCTTGGGCGTTAATCCATTAAAGTCCATGCAAAAACTGGCTGAGATAGCAACAAACTAACTGTACCATATTTTGCATAAGTGAAAAATAAAATATACTTATTTTTCTTTTGTCACTTGTAATTGTTAATAAAAAATTATTTAAACAAATTACAAAAAAATTAATAATTTTCAAAAACTGACTGTGGGAATCAATTCTAGGGGAAAAATCGAGACAAAAACCTATATAACACTTTTTTGTCAGAGTTATAAATTTTATAAATTATTATAAATTTTTTTTGTAATTTGTTTAAATAATTTTTTATAAATAATTACAAATGACAAAAGAAAAAATACGTATATTTTATTTTTCAGTTATGCAAAGGATGGCACAGTTTGTTTGTTGCTATTCCAGATAGATTTTGCTTGAGATTTGACATAGTCACTTTTTCTCCACAACATGCAATTGTTTATTCCGACATTACACTACGTTTTTTTCTCGATTTTTTCCCTAGAATCGACTACCGCAGTCAGTTTTTGAAAATTAAAAAATTTTTTGTAATTTGTTTAAATAATTTTTTATAAACTGTTGCAAATGACAAAAGAAACAATACGTATATCTTATTTTTCACTTATGCAAAGGATGGCACAGTTAGTTTGTTGCTATCTCAACCAGTTTTTGCATGGGCTTTAATGGGTTAAATGGTATAATAATGTTTAATTTTTCAATATACTTACTATTTCTTTATTAATTTTTTTTTTTAAGTAAATATGCTCCATGTAAACTGTAACATGGTTGTATTCGCATAACTTGAAAGACAATTACATCAGTTACATTTTGAAGTATATGTATAAATATGAAAAAATACAATAGAATAAGTATATTCATGTATTTGTAGGTTTTTCTTGGAATATTTTCGTGAGTGTATACGTTGGATTGCGTAGTCATCATATTATAGTACAGCGTTAGTCAGAACAAACAATGCTCGATTGTCAGATAGCTTCGTACCTCTAAAGTGCGCGCTGTCACGTATATGTTTGCGTGACTGATCTTTATGTACATATAGCGAGAATCTCACTCACACATTATAAGCTTTGTACTTACAAGGAGAGTTCATATCCTCTGGCTCACGAATTTGTGCTAATAACTCGTCCTAAAATGCAAATGAAAGCTAATTATTATACTTTTGTAAGATTATTTGTAGCATTTTCTAAAATGTATATAAACCTTGCAAAAAAGATTTAAATACAAGCATGATTTTTCATATATTTTGATATAATGCGCTTTAGCTCGGTCCCTAGATCTATTGGAGCTAACGTCGAGACACGTATTTCATATTATTCGCGAAAGAATATCTCTGTTAAGTTTCAGCCAAATCCATTATTGGTTTTTCCACTCGTGAATAAAACTCCATAAATTATGATCTGATTAGCATATTTATTGTATCAAAGTAAAAACAGGATTTTATACATTTTATAAAATAAGAAAAACGATCTCTGGAGAACGGCTTCGTGAAAACATCGTCCATTTGCTCTTCGGAACGTACATATTTCACGATCAACTCGCCCTCTTCATACTTTTCTCGCACGAAATGATACTTAACATCTATATGTTTCGTTCTTTTATGGAACTCCGGGTTTTTTACCAAACGAATCGCGCTCTGGTTATCTACAAACAAATCAGTAGGCTCATCATCTTCATGTCCCATATCTTTTAACAATTTTCTCAACCATACAATCTTTTTCGTCGCAGTGGCCGCTGCCACGTATTCAGCCTCTATCGTACTGAGAGTCACTAACTTCTGCCTTTGAGAGAGCCAAGTTACAATGCCATTTCACAAATAAAAAGCAAAACCGGAAGTCGATCTTCGAGTCACCAGCAAAATCTCAATCCGCGTAGCGCTTCAAATTGAGCCCTTTTTTACTTGCTTGATAACAAATTCCGAAATCCATAGTTCCCAAAACGTATTTTAAAATTGTTTGAACTGCTTGCCAGTGACTCTCATCATGACTATTCAAGTACTTACTAACGCTGTTCACGGCGTAAGCCAAATCTGGCCTCGAAACAATGGCCAAAAACATGAGGGATCCCACCGTCTCACGAAATGGGACATTCTCTCTCACGTTATCGTCGCTTTCTACTGGGTATAAAATCACGTGTGGATCGGCCGGAATACAAACGGATTTGGCATTTTTTCCTATGAATTTTTCGACAATTTGATTCGTATAAGACTGCTGGTGAATGAACATACTTTTCTGCGCGCAAATTCTTTCGATCTGAATTCTGACAAAATTTGACGAGTTCCCGACTTTTATCTTGAACGAATTTTTTAACACGCTCATAACTTTATCTAATGCTCTCGCCGATTTTGCTGCCACGAGACCATCATCTACGAATAGCGCAAGAAACACTTCACATCCTTCCACACTTGCTCGAAAAAGACAATGTTCGGCGTCACATTGAAACATTCCAAGCTCTCTCAGAACACTCGACATTTTCTCATATTAAGTCCTACATTAAGTCCTTCAGGTACCTCCTTCACAATATTCTCCTTCAAATCTCCATACAGAAACGTTATCTTCACGTCGAATTGAAGAAGTTCGAGATCTAGCTGGGTGACTAATGCCAAGAAGATTCTTAGGGAGTCGTATCGAATGACCGGCGAGAAGGTTTCCTGGTAATCGACGTCCTTGACCTGTGTGAAGCCTCGGAAACACAGCCGTGCCTTATACCGAATGGGTTTGCCGTGCTCATCATAATTGATTTTAAATACCCATTTCGAGTCTATCGGTCGCATTTCTCTCGTTCTTGGAATCAATTTCCACGCACCATTTTCAGTGTGCGATGCTAGATCCTCCTCAACTGCTCTCTTCCACTCTGCAGAATACGGCCCATTCATTGCATCCTGGTAAGTCAGATGGGGCGACTTGACCAAATATACTTGGTATTTGTCAGGCTTCACGATCTTGCTCGGATCTCGCAACACTCGAGAATTCTGTGCTCTGCTCTTCAGGAGACCCATTGAAATATTCTGTATCTTGAAAAAGTTCATCTTCTGCCTTCTCATCCTAGGCGCCGTTTTGATTCTGTGTTTCGCTCGCCTTTTTAGAAGCAGGAAGAATTATTTCATTATAATCTTCAGTCGGTCTGAAAACGTCGATGCCATTTACGATGAAAGATACATCTCGAGATACACTCACGGTTCTCGTAGCCGGGTCATAGAGCCTATAGTTCGTCGAGTCAGTTTGAGTCGAAACTGCTTCGGAACGTGGACGTAAGCTATCACAACAAAAATTCTCAGGTGCAGGGCGCTTGGTTTTACCCCCTTTCAGATTTCCGGTGCTTGATGTCCTTGAAACAACTCGATTCTGCAGATATACAGCCGTATTAATTTGGGTAAATTTTTCGCATATAACATAGTTCTCGCAGATTCAACAATTGTTCGATTCGCACGCTCCGATTTCCCGCTTTGCTCAGGCGTATAAGAGGCCGTACGCGAGATCTGAATTCACAGATTAGAAAAATATTCCCGCAAATTGACGTTTTCAAATTCGATCGCACTCAAACGAGGATTCTCCTTTATCAGGCGTTCTCGCAAGGTTTCGTTCACATTGTCTGCCGGCACGGGCACTACGGAGGGAGTACCTGTGGGGGTCTTGCCCGGCGCCAACGTCGGAAACTTTTCATCCGACAACGCCCCCTATTCTATGTCGCATGGCGGGAAGAAAGCGACGTCTCGCTTCCGCCCAGTGCTACATACACCACTACGCTCTACGCTACCGAGCTGGAAGGACCGTCGTCCGCCATTCCGCTCGCCTGTACAAAAGAGATTATAATAAAGCGAACATTCCTATTATATTTCCTCGTGTCCTTAGGGTTAAACGAAAGAGTGCGATTCGCCCTGGGCTTTCGCGTTACATATCCTCGCCATTATGGCGACATCCGACAGCTTTTTACCGACGTCCGCTAACTGGGCGGTCATATTTTGCACCTTCGCCACATGTTGGACAACAGAATCACTCATGTCCATGCGGTACCCGTGGAAACGTTGGGTTAGAACGAGCTTATTCGACTCCGATTTTTGTTCGTGAATTACGATCAGTTTGTCCCAAATCTCTTTCGAACTCTTGCAGCATAAGACACTTTGCATGCTCGGCGTATCCATCACGGAAAAGATGCGAAACATTGCCTTTGTGTTGTCTTGTTTCCAGCTCTGGAGCGCCGTCATCTCGGTCGACTCTTCCCGCTGGCCATATATGACGTCATCGATACCACTTGCAATAAAAATTGCGTTCATCTGGAATTTCCAATGTTGGTTTTCTTTCAGAGTGCTGACTAACCACACTTTCTTTCTCTTGCACCCGGCGGCTTCGCGCGCGACCACACCCGATTTTCTTTTTTACTTATCGCGTTTGTCCTGGGCCCATTGTAACCTATTGGTTTTCCCACTCGTGAATAAACCTTCAGGAATTATGATCAGATTAGCACATTTATTTTATCAAAGTGAAAACTGGATTTTATACATATAGAAAGAATGATTGCCATTCCGCACGCAGACCGAATGTTGCGGGGGCGAAGTCAGCAACTAACTGTGGCGAGTAACGGACGGAAAGACTTGACCGAGCGCACGCTCATGAGGCGACCAATCATATTACACCGCGATTAACGATGCGTGCCTAGTTTGAAAAGCCTTAATGTTCAATACCCATGACCCGGAGGATGCGGACTCCCCTTCTTACTGTTTGAACGCAATATTACAATAAACCTATATTTCAAATGCTTTTGGGTTTCAGTATGATTTAAATTATCCTTTTTCCAGTTATTTTAACAACATTATGGCTTGTATTTAGTGTAGTCCAGCATTTTCAGTCAAAGATGTATCATTCTTTTTTGCCTGGAAAGAAATCACAGAAAGAAATCCTTTCTTCATATCACACTGGTTAAATGTAAAACAGATATATTTATCTAATCTCAGTGATTTTCTTACTGAAAATTGTTTTAAGTGGGGCTTACACCTATAAATTTTTTTATATTAATTCGCCTAAAACCCAAAAATTATAATAATTAGTAACATTTCTACATTACATTCTAAAAATATATTGAATTCCTGACTAAATGAGCTCTAGTAGAAGCCTCTATGCCCTTTTTATCTTATATTATGTCAGTTTCAAAAATGTGGCTTTGGCGTAACCTACAGGTCCAACGGATTGATCAATTTTGATGTAATTGCTCTTAAATTTTTTGTAATTCATGTGACTATGGTGTAAAGAGTTGTATAAATTAAAATTTTTTGATTAAATAATAAAATGAGTTCAAAAACTGCATAAATTCATAAAATTTCTTCAATTTATATTACTCACAAAATATTAATTTATGCAGTTTTTCACACCACAAAGACATCAATTGCAAATAATTTAAGATCAATCCCATCAAAATTGACCAATCCGTTTGACTTGTAAGTTACGCCAAACCTCAAAATTATATATTTTCCAGAAAACAGCTTTACAGTTGCATGAACCGCACATCAAAATGATCTCTTTTCCTCTTAAAAACTTCTTTTTCTAAAATGTAAAAAATATATTAATTATGTTAGCACTTTTTAAATTATTGACTAAATAACATACCTTGAGTTCCCTGTTGACGAGTCGAATGTTAGAGCCAGGAAAACTTCAATCAGTTCTATTTATTTTTTTAAATATTTTTGAATGTCTGTTGCTACAACAACATTACAAAAAAATCTCTGTCTTTCTTGAACTCTTGGTGTAGACACTAGACCTGCAACTAAAAGACAAGCTTATTTTTTACAAAGTATTTTTTCTTACAAGAAATAAATCTTATTTTAATAAAAGATGGGTTTTTACCTATCTGACAAAATCCAGCGGCATCTAATAAAGAATTTTATTTCACCTTACTATGCTGGAGCTATTGGCAACAACCCAGCATCACAAAGCAGAGTGATTAGAGACATTTGGGCCATTTGGTATCACAAGGTTTCCACTGATGAATATGCGCAACATCAATTCTGTTCAATTCGTAGAAACTCTTATAACTGCCTGCGAGCTGTAGCTCTGAACAGTTTACACGAATTCTACCATAAAAACATACTTCTACAAGTAGTTGTCGATAGCAATAGACCAGTTTTTCAAAAATGACATCTATTTTTCTCTTGAAACGTTGTCTTTTCAACATTCTGGAAAATCTGTCCAAAACCTTTTTTGTCAGCCTTGACTCGTAACTGGGAGCAAATTTTCTTGAGTCAGTCTCCTTGCTCTTCTTACCTCCAGAGAGTTGGCAAGCATCTTACGCACAGCATGAACTTTTATCATCACTGGTTTGCAATCAACGAATGCACGAGTGTCCAGGCATGATTCTAAACACTTTCATAAAACTTGTTCTTCCATCATAATATATTGTAACTGGAATTATTAAACTAATTTTTAAAATATCCAATCAACTAAAAGAAGTTTTTCGAAGAAGTTTCCAGACAAATTTATTACAACTTTTATAGTTATTTTGGCTAGAACTATTTTTTATAAATAAATAGATGAAAGTTTATCTACTTATTCACTCACCAACTCACGAACTCACGATTGGTCTACGATTAAAATTATAGTTTGATTAAAAAAAGGTATATATTTATACCTGAGTATAAATGAGTATTAACCTCAAACTAGCTGTCAAAGTGTCAACTACATAAAAAATTACATGCATCTATACGTATAATACGCATATAAGATACCTAGAAGCAGCCATTGTAATTTATATTGAAATTAACCATCTTTGTATAGATGGTTAATTTAATAGTTGGTTAATGCGGAACACGGAACAGAATATAAGGATCTGCACGACACATCTACTTAATAAGCTACTTTGGACAAAAATATTTTTCACGAATATTGAATATAGTTTATGCTTGAAGCGCATTTAAATGTAATATACACTATAACCATGCTCGTTGTACCAGAAACTCGAATTTAGCACAATCTACATATACTACTATATACAAAATAGATGCAGTGACCATTGTAATTATTAAATTTATTTCTTTTTGGCATTTCTTAATCTATCTCTTTTGCTCGTTCATGCCTTACGTATAAAATGCATACTTAGTCACATACATAGAATACATATATAGAAGTGAAATAACAGAGAAATGTAAATTTTAATTATTTGATGAAAAATTTGAAGATCTGCTATTTAACTTATTCACTGTTTCTTCAGTAACTTTAGGACGAAATGAAATTCCGAAAAACGGGGAACGGGACTTTATTCTACGAGAAATTTTCTATCTGGATAGATATTAAAAACATAAATTGATTTTTAGAAAATTTTTAGGTGTAAGCCCCCCTCAAGTACTTTACGCTTACTCATTATTCTTATTACATCTTACTGTGCTCCTAGCAGATTATAAAAAATTTAATCTAAATCATATATATGATTGCATGTAATATGTATTCGCTCGCTCGTGCTGCCGCACTCGCCACGTCGATAACGCAGGCAATGTCCATTATAATCGACAGAGTAGTGAAGTGCGCTATTTTGAATACGATATATGGAATACAGGATATAACGAAGTAAGGAGTTTCACAAAAATCGGTCAATGAGGTACTTTCTTCTCGTTCGTTTGGACATTAACCCTGATGAAAAAGTCCACCTGGGGATCTACCTGAATATCCAGATAGAAATTCAGTTGATATTTTGGAACTTTTTCCAGGTGGATTTTGAGGTTGATTTTCAGGTAGATATTCAGAGAGGACAGAATTAAGCATCAATATTTAAATTTTTAACTGTTTTTTTATTTAATTAAGATAATTAAAATTTAAGTATTAAAGCTTAATTCACCAGTATTACAATTTGGGACGAAAATGGAAATCTACCTGAAAAGCTACCTGGTAAAAGTTTTGAAACGTCAGTTGAATTTGGACCTGAATTTCCAGGAGGATTTTTTTACCAGTTTTTTAAAAAGCTTAATTAGTTCTAGGACTAGTTAGATTTAAAATGTACAATATCTTTCATAAATCATGCATCTTCCACAAGCGTTCTGCAAAAATAGGGATTAAGATTCTACTACTCGTAGCTAGAGTTTTTGTCTGTTTCGCTCTAACACATTTGTAAAAGAGAATAGAAAAGTCGAACGAAGGAAGTTCCGCGACTAAATTTTTCGTCATATATATTCCTTTCATAAAGCCTATATATAAAGCTAATAAAATATATAGCTTTTATAGCTCATAAAGCTAATGGCTAGCTATAAATATAGTAGCGCTAACGCACTTCAGTTGGTTAGAATTGCTCGTTTATAGATACCCTAAGCGTTCTCGAGAATACCCGCCTGGTTAGCTGAAGGTACTAGACAGCATTCTTAGAGATCTTGCTCACTCACAAGGAAGTACGGAAAAAAATTTCTCCTGATTCCCTTGTCGTACACGCCCTTCACCTTCCACTCACCATTCTTCCGCTCCCTAACTTTTCCATTCCCTTATTTAACATCTACCATCTACCACCTACTACACTATACACATACAAGTTTTCCAGTAAATAAAGTATTACACTCATATATAATTTTATAAGAAATATACTCACTTTTAAAGAAACATACTCATTTATACTTAAATTTCAATTTTCATTTTAGAATTATTTTAAGCGATAGATTCATGAAAAATTTAGCATGGGTCTCTAAAACGCTTTAGTATGACTGAGACTCGTTTATTTTAGAAAAGGAGATTCTTTATTTAACCAGACTTAAAAACGCATTATTCCCTATTTCTTATATACTTCGCATATTTACTACTTGATGGAAGTTACATTTTTACTTCGACAAGAACATTTATCATTTTTAATTATAAAGAAACTTACGAACCAGCTTGTATTATTGCATCTCAGATAGGACTGCCAGTCTTATTGATGTTATTGATGAGCGGTACCGGTAATCTGACGCAAAACGCACTTTTCAGTTCTTTTATTTAGTACACTTTAAACATAACTGAGTATAACATTTTTGCTTGATGAGCTTCTTAAATATTTTTTATTTTCATGAATTTCTAATTTTCTTGTATTTATAATTTCTCTAATTATTTTTGTGCTGTCAGGATATTGACAAATGTTTAAATGCATTTCGCACTTAACTAATTCCGAAACTTGTTAATATAATTATTAAAGAAAAGTGATTAGATTGAAAGGTTGAAAAACATTTAGAATAACTTAAACATCTTCCACACATGTTTTAATTATTTATAATTATTCTTTTCATGAATCGGAATTGTAAAGGTAAATGTTTAATTTAATGTATGCACATATTTAATTTTGAAATAAATATCATCGTTTGAGCTTGTGTTCATATAAGTAATTTTTTTTTTTGAAGAAACTATTCCGCCTGAACAGTCATGAACTAAAAGTTGCTTATGTTACAATTATTATTATAAATTGCATCTAAAAAAGTTCATTTTGAAATCTTGCGAAATATTTCTATTTTATATATACAATAATCTAATCCTTGTAAGAATTAGGTACTTAAAAACATTCAGCAGTTAAAAAAATTAGGATGCAAATGATACTGGTGTATAAGGTTCAGAGAATTCGAGTTGACCACGAACCTTCAATTTACTTATTATTTAAAATGTATGTTAATAACATGTTAAAAAAATCTGACAATAACAAATTTTAATATCAGGATAAAAAATATTATGCAATGTTGTAATCTTAAATAGCTAAGATTATCTCACATATGTTTTGAATTACTAGAATTTTACATTACCATACATGTTTTCGATTTTTCTCCAATGAAACTGTCTCTCAAAACTTGTGTCAATTTACTGGCTCGGAATGGTAAATGAGTTCCTTTTCGCCCGAGAGCTCTTATACATTCTTTCAAAGCCAGAAGAGATTTATTAATTTCAGCACCTTCCATACCTGAAAATGTATTTATTATATTCTATAGCTAGTTTATCGCTATGGTTCAAGAGACGAATAAAATATAAAAAATTAGATTAATTAAATCTAATGCAATAATCAATACTTAATATAATATTGCACAAATACAAATTTAAATGCAAGATAATAGAGTACTAGTTACAATTCGTCGGTCCTTAACGCTTCCTCGGGTAGTTTGTACTATGCTGAAGTTAACATTTTAATGTTATTCAAATATTTCCTTAAAACTTTTCTTGGTGACAAATAATTTATAAAGGAAGGAGTAGTTATGGACCCACTATGGCCCGTCATAACAAACTTGAGCTGAACTGCGTAGAGTGTCAGGGCAAGTTGCTGACGAGGCATAGTGGGTCCGATGCTCTCTCACACACACACACATACCGTGAAGGATGACTCACAGTCCATCTACCGTTTGTGCATCGCACCTCTCTCTCTCTCTTTCTCTTGTTAATATTACACCACACGTGTTTTTTACCTCTACACTTTTATTGCGCAAGTAATTTTTTTTCGGCGGATATGCAATGAATCTCTCTCTCTCTCTCTCATAGATTTTAAAGTCCGAATTTTCTCTCTCTCTCTCTCTCTCTGTGAAGCAGATTGATAAGCTGCTCGCGAGCTTCTTATCGGTATGATTCGGCGAATCGAGTATTTTAATTCTGTTCTCTCCTTCATATCACTTTCGCCGTCAATTACATTTTAAAAATTATTCAAATAACGGCTTTAGGTGCCATTTAACATCGGCATTCTATTAAAAATACCAACTTTCGCTTCTCCACAACAGAAAATAAATGCTCGTATAACACTCTAGTAAATTTTAGTTTATATAGCAGGCACGTGTGGTTTCGACCTCTAGAAACTGAGAAATTCGACTTTATATTTCTCGAGTTTCAAATCTGCGCAACTCGTATTTTAAAACAATTTTATTCGCCATTCAAATGAAAAATCATATCCGAGAAAAGTCGTCTTAATATTATCTCAATCTTCTGGAATGTGCAAGTCGCCTGAAAAAAAAATTCCATGTAAAAGAATATACAAATTATTTTTTTCTTGAATTGTTTCTTAAAAGTCGACTCGTCGTGATATTGTCTAAAGTTCAGGAATGTGCAGACCATTCGAAGAGCTTATATGTAAAAGAATATATAACTCTATTATGTTTTAACGTAGCTTCTCATTGCGTTGCTTTTTTGAAGTCGACATACATCTTGAAAACATTTAATGCAGACAGAAACAGTCCAAACATTTAATGCAGACAAAAACATTTCCTATGGCATCAGCGACGAGCTCCGAGACACCCTATACTCTCTCTCGCGCGCGCGCTCTTCGGTATCGCGCGTTATTAAAAAATGCTGACATTAGGTAAAAGTTTTAGAAAATTTTATGAGATGTTCTTGAGTAGCTAGTCGTCGTTCGGACTCCTTTCGCTATGGATGGATTACCCGTTCATGAGTGCGAGGATTCTTAATTAAATTTTTTCCAGTGACTAGGAGTCACACAGCCACTCGTTCTCTGATTCGGCGAATCGGGTATTTTAATTCTCTCCCACTCTCTCTCTCTCTCTTTCTCTCTCTCCTACGTATCACTATCGCCGTCAATTAAAGGATATTGCACACTGTGCAACAAATGTTATAAGACCGTCGAGAACCACACATGTTTCAATAGATGTTACAAATGTCTCCAGCCTCCACAGTGCAATAAATCTAATTATTTGAAAAAATGTGAAAATTTTAACCGGAATTTTTTTGGCAATGAATGCTATGAAAATTATGTAAGAAAAAAAAATCAGGTAAAAAGCCGTTGTCTGTATGCGATGAGATTAAAATTTGCTCAATTTGTTGCAAACCGTGCGATTGAATAATCGTGAAAGAATCTCATATTTGTGGTGTGTCATTTTGTATTATAATATTTGCAACGAGCGGCTACCAGTGGGTCATTTTTGTTTCGTATAACCGATCAAAGATGTTACACAGCGACAAAATGTATTGCTTTTATTTTACGATTTCGAGACGCAGCAAACCGTACCTGTTCTTGGCGATGAGGAGAAAAAAATACATGTTCCAAATTTATTTGCGGCAATTGTGCACTCTGTGTCTCGACGATGTAAATATTTCCAACAGATGATATTAGAGAATACGTGTATAATATGGACCCAGTAAAAGAATTGATTGATTTAGCTCTAGCTTTGTGCGCTTGCGCGAGCCGCGGATAGAGACTGCTCGACGCGAGTCGTGAGCGGGTACGGGGGCCCCCACCGCAATAATCAGCACCATGGGCAGAGGTACTGCTGTATAAGAGGGCGCCCTCTCAGTAAACGTCATGAATATACGATGGAAGCATCCGTGGACGTCTATGTGCGCCGGCCCGACAGGGTGTGGCAAATCGGAGTATTGTGAAAAAATTTTAAAGTATAGCGATCGCATGAGCGACACTCGTTTCGAGTGTATAATTCTCTAATATAGCGAGTGGCAGCCTGGCTATAAGGAACTTGGTAAAATAGTCGAATTTCGCGAAGGTGTTCTCGAATCCGGCAAGTGGGCACCGATGCGAGATCCAAGCTGCTCGTTATCGACGATCTTATGCGTGAATCCTCGTCCTGTAGCGGTGCGATTGTCAATCTCTTCACAAAAGGCAGCCATCACAATAATCTTAGTGTCATATTTATCATGCAGAATATCTTTCATAAGGGAAAAGGCCAGCGATATATATCGTTGAACGCGCAATATATCGTGTTATTTAGAAACTTGTGCGATCGCAGCCAAATTCAACATCTTTCACGACAATTATGTCCGGAAGATCCACGATTTTTGCAGGAAGCGTACTGGGACGCCACCTCTCGACCGTTTGGCTATCTCTTACTGGATCTCAAGCAAGACACGCCCGATAATTACCGCTTTCGTACGTGTATTTGACTCTGAGAACCATGTTCCAGTTGTGTCACTGTAATAGCTCCGAAAACTTGTCGAGATCCGTTTGGACAGAAGTACGCTGCAATTCTGCAGGCTTTGTATCATCTAGATAAACAACAGCGAAACCCCTTGTTACGCAAAGCAGACCCGAAATTATTTCGTCATATTTGCGAATGTGCTTTGAACGTCTTACACGATAACATCCTACTCACCAAAACACACAAGAGTACATTACGCAAACACGCCTGTGTTTTACGAAAATTGGCTAATACGGGTGATAGTTTACACAGGAAGAAAAAATTAGTTGTGCAACATGGCGGATTCATGCCTGCCCTACTGGCTCCTCTCATTGGAACCATATTGGCATCTCTCGTGACAAAGTAGCAGCAACGTAACGGAAACGTGATCATAGATGTCGCCCCTGTTGAGGGGGCAAGCATTATTGACCTGGTGAATGATGCTATGAAAGCTAAAAAAAATACCTCTGCCCAGAGGTCATCGTCAGTTTGCGACGGCGCTCCGACAAGCGCTCATACCTCAAGAATAGATTGTCAATAAACGCGTTTTAGACAATATTAGAGGCTCGATGTCATCGTCCAACATTTCATCGCCCGAAATTGTGGCGAGGCCTCCAAGTCTAGCAGCTTCGCCAGCATCTTCTTCTTCTTCTCACTCGCAACTGACAGCTGACGGTGTCAGTGAGCGAGCTGTAGCACGGAGGAGAAAGAAACTTACACCGACACCACAAATTATTCAATCATGGCGTCGAATGAGTGGTAAGTACAAAAAACCGAAGAAAAAAAAACGAGAGTGTCGTAGAGGAGGGGGAAAAATATAGCTCTAGAAACTTTGATTGATTAGCTGCCGTTTCAGATGCATGTTCCCGGCTATAAATTTTGTGAACCGGGTACCAAACTGGCAGAACGACTCGAACGTGCTGAGGTGGAGATCAATCCTCTGGATGATGCCTGTCGGGAGCACGAACTAGCGTACAGTGATAAGAAAAACAATAATCGTCGAAAGGATGTTCGTATACTGGCCGCGCATGCTTTTTTACGTATGCTTGCTCAAGAGACACCACCCGACGAGCGAACTTTTGCAATGATGAACGCTTCTTGTATGGTCAGTAAACTAACTTTTGAAAAATTCTTTTCTCGAATCAAGAAAGCAATAAAACCGTGCGATAGGACGCAAAAGAAGAAGAATAAATCTCTAAAAGATAAGAAAAACGAAAAATAAGTAGGATGTTTGAACAGCTTTATTATGGCCTCCCGCAACCTACTGCCTACGCCGGTGCAGATAAGATTTTACACGCTACACGCAAAAAATGTCATAGAGAAAATGTGATCGATTGGCTCGAAGGCCAAGATGCTTACATCTTACACGAGCAAGTGAGACATCGATTCCCTCGAAGATGCTATAACGTACGCAATTTTGACGATGTGTGGGATGTCGAATTTGTAGACATGAGATCGATAAACTCTTACAACAATGGCTACAACTATCTTCTAACTGCGATCGATGTTCTCAGCAAGTATGCATGGATCGAGCCTATTGAGACCAAGAGTGCAAAAAGTGTTGCTTACGGCTTTCAACGAATTTTAACCAGGAGTAATAAGAGGAAACCGCTAGGAATTCAATCGGACCAAGGAAAGGAGTTTGTTGGATCAGCGATGCAGGAAATGTTGAAAAAAATGGAAATAAATTTTAGGGTTGTACGGAGTCCCGATACAAAAGCAGCTGTTGTAGAGAGGTTCATAAGAACTATAAAAGAAAGAATGTGGCGTTATTTTACACACAAAAATACACGAAGATACATTGACGTTTTACTCCAACTTTTGCAAGCCTACAACCACACCAGGCATTCCGCCACTAAGATGACTCTCGCATCCGTGACTCTGTACAACGCTGCAGAAGCACGATACAATTCAAATTTACGCTACGGCAGCATCAAACCGAGATAGGCTAAATACAGTGTTGGCGACTTGGTGCCGGTCAGTCGAGCAAGGAACGTTTTCGCAAAAGGCTATGAAGACGGTTGGACGTTGGAGCTGTTCAAAATTGCAAGAATTTCATTAAGACGCCAATCTCCGGTTTACATTTAGAAAGATTTGGCAAACGAGGATATTGACGGTTTATTCTACGAGGAAGAGCTCTCGCGAGTTAAAAAAGATTTGAACAAAGCAGCGTTTGAAATTGAAAAAATTTGAAAAACTAGAGGTAAAGGTCAGGCAAAGGAGTATTTTGTTCATTGGAAAGGATACTCCGACAAATTTAATTCTTGGATCAGGCTTAGCGTTTTTAAAATGAGAGTTCAGCTTTATATCGTATTGCCTAGCAATAACAGCATGGATTATTTTGCTGAAAACACAGCGACCCACTTTGTCACACAGTTACCACAGCAACTACAGCTACACGGTGCGTGGGCAGTTGCCCTTACAGAGATTCAAGTTCCCCTTATGTTTCAGCATATATCGTCAACACTGACTGATAGAATGGTGTTTCTCGAGTGTATACCTCAGCATCGAACAATCACTAATAAGACGCGTGCCGAAGAGTCTAGAGCTTCAGCATCGTTTATAAGACCTGGCATTTATCAAGATGTCAAAACTCTCATAGACGAAATTAATAGTCTGGACAGTGTAAAAAATCATTTGAAGTTTAAGGTCGAACGTGGAGGCTACGTTAGAGTTTACCGAATTTGTACGGAGTCTGGTTGTAGTCAGCTGGATCACAATTTATCCCTGTCTACCTCCAGTGGTCTACCTAACATGCTGATGCTCTACAGAGACAACTTTGAGCCGTATATGACACGAGACGTTCAATCGCGCCTATTGAGAGCTGTCTCTCTCAACTTTGATAATTACACATATGGTGGGGTAATGATTAAACATTTCTCACCCTCTATGTACCTACCTTTGCTATGCAATACATTTCGTACGATAGAAATAGATATAAGAGATCAACTTGGCGAACCAATACCATTCGATTACGGTAAGTTGACGGCTACACTACACTTTAAACGCATAGAGTAAAGATGAGTTGCTACGAGGAATACTTTGACATGCAGGTAGGTGATGGTGGGGTAATAAGTCGGGGTGGTAGGGGTATTGGCCGCATCTATGCTGGCTTATCCTACCAGAAAGGTCATGGTGGTATTGACTCTTTTCTCGCAGGAATATTCCGTAGGGTTCTCCCACTCCTGAGCCGTGGAGCTATGGCTGTTGGTAAAGAGGCTTTACGTACAAGTATGAATGTTATGTCCGATATTGCTACGCATAACACATCGCTTAGAGAATCATTGCGCAACCGTGTGAGAGAGTCTGGCGAGAGTCTCGAGAGAAAGGCCGAAGAAAATCTGGATAAATTAATGGAGGGGTCCGATTTTAAAGTGCCCCGCTATATCGAGCCACCACAGTGGGTTCAGAGCTTGAGCACCGCAAAACCCCCACTGAAGTGGGAGGAAAAAAAGGAAGCAGAATAAAAAGTGTGTCAAGAGGAATAAAAAGACGCCAAAGGGACGCGTGATAAAAGAGAAAAGGAAGAAGAAGAAGCAGAGGAAGAGTAGTAATCGATCTACAAGAGACATTTTTGGTTAATAAGAATGGCTTTCCTACACACCCAATCGTGCGAATGTCTAAAATCGGAATTAGTCCTGTTTGAAATTTCACCTACTCAGACAACAATTGAGGGTTCGCATTGGGTGCAGTATAAGCCTATATCATCGTTAACCGATGACTCGCCAATAGAATTTGTAATACCGGGGAATGGCGAAGAGTACACTGATCTTGCTCATACCATGCTCAGTTTACGCGTATCTCTCTGATGTACGACTATTGAAGATGTTTTACCCGAGGGTTCCGATGCTTTAATGAATCGCTCTGCACCTGTCAACAATTTCATGCACTCGCTATTCAATCAAGTCGATGTCTTTTTCAATCAAAAACCTGTATCACCAGCGACTAATGCATACGCCTACAGAGCATACATCGAGACACTGCTTAATTATGGACCTGCTGCAAAGGCATCACACTTGACGAGTGTTTTATGGACAGCCGACACAGCTGATAAAATGGAAAACACGAACAACGAGAATCTAAGTCTCGTAGCTCGACGTAGACTTTTATGTGCTAAGAAATCGATTGACATGATCGGTCACCTTTACTGCGACGTTTTTAATGAAGAAAAGCTGCTGCTGAATGGCGTAGAGGTTAGAGTTCGTTTAGTAAGATCTCGAGACAGTTTTTCTCCGATGGATCCTGCGGGCTTCATGGGCATTCACATCGAGGATGCCAATCTTTTAGTTAGACGTGTGAAAATAAGCCGCGGCGTGTTGCTCGCTCACAGTAAGGCACTTTTAAAAACAACTGCTAAATATCCGCTTACACGAGTGGACGTCAAGGCTCTAAGAATGCACAGTGGCGTTTACGGTGAAACTTTGGATAATGTGATATTGAGGCAGTTGCCCAAGCGCATAATCGTCGGTTTTGTTGAAAATAAAGCTTACAATGGTGAACGAACTCTTAATCCATTTAATTTTCAAAATTTTCATATTAATTTTTTGTGCTTATAAATCGACGGCGTGCAAGTACCATCGAGAGCATTACAACCTAATTTCAAGAAGAATAAGCGATACATTGATGCATATCATACGCTATTTTCTGGCACCGGTGTTCATTTTCTCAACAAGGGAAATGAGATTAGCCGTGAAGCATACCCTAACGGCTACTGTCTTGTTGCATTTGATTTGACGCTCGATTTATCGGCTAATGAATGCACTCATTGGAATCTAATGAAGCACGGCAGTGTTAGATTAGAAGTGAGATTCGGTGATCCGCTGACTAGTGCAGTGAATTGTATCGTGTATGCTGAATATCACAATATCTTGGAAATAGATTCTTCGCGCCAAGCTATTATGGACTTTAACGGTTGAAAGGACGACTTCAGATGTCGCTGTCACGGTACAACACGCTGCTTTAACTCCCGTCTACAACAGTTTGCCTCGAGCGCTTGGACGGCAAAGATGGATCTCGTAGTAGATATACAATTCGTCAAAGACGATAAAAACATCTGTTCGCCTAAAGAAATAGCTATCGTGGTTTTAAAAGGTGAATTTAGTGCTCACTGGGTTGTCGCGCCAGCAAATCCAATCACCCGCCTAAGTCAAGAAATTCGTAAGCAGACTACTTTGAGGGGGAGATAACGTTAAAAGCTTTGTACAGAACTCTGAAAGACGTTACGAGAAAAGTGAGGAAAATGTATGTTCGAGGTAAGGAAAAGTGACTGACCTTGCATAAAATAACATCACGGGAGATTATTAATTTGGAGTACGATAATGATTGACCATCATTTACCAAGTTGCCGTAGACTGATAACTATTGTCTTCACCACGCTTTAAAAAGCCAATATCTTCAATACACTTGTGCTTTAAATAATGCATATAGATTGAAAGCTTGGCTAAACATGCGTGAACCACAATTTTGCACCGAATTTATTTATACAATACCGCCGCAGGTTTGCGATGTACAGCCTGGAAATCCTGAAGCATTTATCTATGATTCCATCGCATAGTGTGGGTGTCTTCCCGACCGATCAGATCCCGCGGGTGTAGACGAAACCGACCGCATTTGTTTTTAACACCGATAGTCATACGAAACCCCGTATGCATTGGGTCAGCATTTACGTCGACATGTCTGGAAATGCTTTGTATTTTGATAGCTACGGTATACCACCATTTATAGCGGATCATATAAATCGCTTACGAAAAAATTGTAAACAATACCGATGGAATGCTACGCATTTGCAAAGTGATACGTCTGACGTGTGCGGCCAATTTTGTATAATGTTCTTGTATTACATGAGTTCAGGGTTAGGTTTCCAGAAATTTCTCGACAATTTTTCAGCCGACTTGCACAAAAACGATACGATAGCCAGAGCTCACGTTCAGTACAGGAATGCTGAAGCTGTCTTTACCGGGAGTGGGGGATGTTTCGTCAACTGTTTGCAAAACTGCAGTTCTAAGATGTCATTGATATAGTCCTTGACCAGAGGTAGTCATTATGCATGCGTGCCACCATACCACCACCACCAATGTTTCATGCAGAGAATATATAACCAGAGCGACTAGCATTCGCTCCCAATCAGTCGACCAGTAGACACTCAAAGAAGATTGACAGCCAGTGCAAAAGTTGTGAACGTCTACACCCAATATTTAATACCACGTACTATTTAAACAAGTCATGTACAAAGAGGCTTGTGACTGGCCTACAGTACAGTGAAGATACGATCGCCTATCAGATGATAGTATTTCAAAAACGGTTAGACAGCTTAGGTGTTCCATTTGACGCCGGCAATTGGAATATGTTTAAGAACATCTTCCCAGATATCAACAAATATTTTGCTGGGCACGGCGATGATCTGCGAGATACCAAAGTTTATGGTCGATGGTGGACACTGAGATACATACACATTTTGCCACACAGAAAGAGCTATAGAATTGGAGGATGATCGACGTCCACTCACATCGAACGGTTCGGTGACTAAAAAACCTAGACGTAGTATTGTTATCAAAAAAGTAACATTTGACCGATTGGAAGAGGTTTCAAAGTGCGTAGAAAATTATTTAACGTACTTAGAATCTATTAAATACAGTGCACTTGTATTATTTGTAAATACGCTTGATTTTACTATCGATAAGTGTCAATCGCTTCATAACGCGCAGCTACAAATTTTCGAATCTCGTTATCTTAAGGAGGTTATAGATAATGTAAGTAGCGTAGACATTCAAACATTAAAATAAAAATGTAGAAAAGATGTAGAAGAATTTATAAATTTATTCAACGAAATGTTATTGTTACACTTTGAAAATATTTTGGCTACTGTAAATCTTAGATTAAGTAAAACATGAAAACTGTGTGTTTCGACGAATCTAAAAATGTTGTTCATAAAATGTATGTGTGGGAGTATGCATATCGAGCTGCTCGGCGAGGTGAATGGGAGCAGCTTGCTCGCGATCATGAACGTTTTAAAATGCGTATTATGCGATTAAGTAGAATTATTATCGAACCTGTAC
>UELU01143378.1:0-11061 GCA_900490025.1 Megastigmus dorsalis
AATAAGTTTTATGATATAAATAAGCTATCCAGCATTTTTCAAAAGGGAAGCAACAATCAATTTTTGGTGTAAGCTAGCTCAGCTAGCTGTTCAATTGTCCCTGCGTTCCTCCGCGCTCGGTGCAAGCGTACGCGCGACCGCGAACGACGAGCGCCACTCCCCACCTCTTCGAGCTGCTCCATTCCACCTTTCGCTGCCGATACTGCCGTCCGCTATAGCCGCCCGCTGATTGGCTCATCTTCTTAACTTTTAACAATTAATAACTCGGAAACTACTTGTCGGATCGAAAAACGAAAAATATACGTTGTTCTTAGAATTTTGAGATGTATCGAATGGTATATGCCCTGTTATCCGAAATTAATCCATCCTGTATATATATCATTACATATATATATGTATATATATATTTCCTTATCGATTATTATGGAGCCCAATTATAGGTTTGTTCAGTGTTGCATAGATTCGATTTGAAGTATATAGTTTCATGGTTTAGGATCTTGTGATCACGTTTTCGATATTTATTTATCAATCTAGCTCAAATTAAGCGAGATATTAAGCAAAATAGAAAAAAATTATCAGTAAAGCTTTATGACGCCCGAATAGTACGATTATAGAGTATTATGGAGCCCGAATAGTACCATTTATAGATAAGTTATAAGTAGGAGCGTGAAACCCAGTATAAAGCAAACCGTTTTTGAGTAAAATTTTGAATACTCGATGTATTGAATCTTCCTTAGCGAATATTCTTACTGGCGGTTTCATTTTTGTAAATAATAGGTCCTCCTATTATTCTATTAACAAATCTTAATTCCCCTAAATTTATGAAATAGTATCAGTAGGTTATAAATCAAAATTATGCGAATAATATTATAGAAACTAATATTCTTACTGCAGGCCCTCCTAAAGGTGAAATAGCACTAATTCCTTGCATCCCAAAGATCCCGACAGTTACCCTTCCAATTGAAAAGACTACAATTTGGGTACAGGAACTCTAGCGGACAACATTAATTAATCGCGATGAAAAAAATACCGAAAGTTTGCGATTTGTAAGTAGCGTTTGCAAAATTATTTAGTTTGTCCCGCGTAGTTTTTCGTTTTTTCAGAAAAAAATCGAACAGTGTAGCTATTTATTTCACAGTACAATGGCTTGCGTTTACGTTTAAGGATACATAAATATGATCAAACGTTTGCAAAATTTTTGCGGTTCACATATATGTACTGGGTTTTGGCATTTATTATAACTTGTGACGGAGAATCCGGCACAAGAGAGGTTATGAAGAGAAAGAGAGAGATAGAAGACAGAGCACATAACCTCACCCACAGGAACGCCTCCGACGCCATGCACGAGCCACAAAAACAATAAAGAGACGGGGATTAACGGGATGGGATTGGGTTTGTTCCATGCACGGAGACTGGGGAAACCAGGACAAGGAGCTGACCGGCCAGGAAGAGGGACAACACCACCGGCAACAGGCGCAGCTCTAGGAGAGGCGACACCACTGGCACTTCACTCGGACACTGGCACGCGCGACGCGGAGAAGGGGGAGAGAGCGCGATCGCCCTGGGCCACGACACCGCTACACGACGAGGAGCGGCGTCGAGGAAGAGAGAAAAGCCGGCAGAGTGAGGGAGAGCGCACGAGAGCGAGAGAGAGCGCGCGACCTATCAACGGCCGGAGAGAGCCGAACAGGCCGGACGGACATGTGAAGCGGAGAGCTCTCGCCGCGCATCCGCTCCGCGCCGCTCACAGAGAGAGAGAGAGGAACCAGCCTCGCGCCGAGAGAGGGAACGAACGTTCGTTCCGCCTCGGCCAAGCTCGCGCTTCCTTAGGCGCGCAAGCAAGGCAGTTCGCACGGCCGGTGGAGTGAGAGAGAGCGCACTATAGGCAAGCTATGGTAGCGCATGAGTGCGAGAGAGAAGGAGCGCCCCGGCCTACTAATGTATGCTTACACAGTAGTGCTTGGCCGGGAGAGAGAGGGAGAGAGAGATAACGCGGCCACGTTGGCCAACGCGCTGAATCAGATCCTACTGAGAGTAGGCAGCGCCACGCCGACGGCCCCGAGCCAATCAGAAGGCCGGTAATTCGAGATTCATATCTCGCGCCGAAACAACAGGTGGCAGCCTTGACCTACGACAATCCAATCAAGGCCGGGAATCGAGGTCAAGGCTCCTGTAATTGGAGCAGCACCTGCGCGACTGATAGCCGGCCAATGACCTGCGGCAGCGCGCGCAAACCGGAAGAGTGGAGAGGAGAGAAGAAGCATCGAGGCGAAGAAGAAGCTTCGTCTCGGCCCATTTTGTCAAGGACCTTCTAGGACACCAGACGTGCTCACGAGGACTCGACAGTTTTAGACGCCATTGTTTATAGCCACGTGCGATCCGCAGCAACAGCGACTTCTTTTCTAGTCGGTTTGAGGAAGAGGAAGAGAGCAATAGAGCAAGACGAGCGAGGACGAGGAGTGCTGGGATAGCAAAAGTAAGTGGGGTTTTTTCGGCCGGTTTACGAACCTTTGTTCGTCCGGCCCGCGCCGCCAATATCTCTCTCGTGACGCGTAAGTGCCGCGATGGAACAGCGCATGCGGGAAAACCAGTGCCGGTGGAGTGCGAAGGAGGCCGGTGCGAGTAAGGCGAACGGTGTAATCAATATTGAATATATGAGAAGGTGAAATTAACATCGTGAGTTATTCTTGCGTGATCCCTTATGCCGCCGTTACTTTCCCTTTTGCATGCCGTCATTGTTCTGTCCGGTTAGTGAAGAAATCGTTTGTTTGACGAGCCGTAGCGTCCATAGTGGAACAGCGTGGGTTTCGGTCGCATCTCTTCGGCGAATCTCCTCTGGGACAGGAGGCTCAGGAGCAGCTGGGAATAAGGTGAATCAGGAACGGAGATTGCCGGGCGCCCAACAGTTAGAGGAAAGGAAAAGGCAATTCACCGCGTCCCGTAATAAATAGTGGCCCGCGCGTTAATCGTGATTTAGCGTAATAATTGCTTAATTGTAACGAGTAAAAACCCGTCACAAACTATTAGCAATAAAGAAATAATTTTGTTAACAGAGTATGATTACTATAATATATTATAGTTACTCTTATAAGATTCAAAAGCGAATATGTGCGCCTGCGCAAGATATCTAGGGATTTTTTTCTTTATACAACTTTTATTTAAAAACAGTTACTACTACTAAATAAGAAAAATAAAGAAATAAAACAATTTAATATATTTTCTAATGATTATTTCTCTTTAGTAATACAGGTGGGCACCGCAGGCGAACAACATTGGGTCGGGGGGTAAGGAGGTTTTGTTAAAGAATGTCATATACTCTGAAATTTTATAGATCTATCATTAAAAAAAAATAAAACATTTTTAAACAATTATTATATTACATCTATGTATTATAGCGCGGGCGAAGCCGCGACGGGGGGTGCTAGTATTTTAATAATTGTGTTGATCATCAACAGCATGATTTTAAATTAGGAATGAAATTGGAAGCAGTTTCGCCGTCTGACAGAATCAAGCTGTATCCGGCTAGTGTTGTTAAAGTATTTGATAAAATATTTATCATAATAAAGATTCAGTAGAAAATTTTGATGAGACATTCATTCTATAATACTACTAAAAAAATACGTGGCTATGTACTGCAGAATATCCCTATATTATTATAGCCTAGCATCACCCCAAAAGTGGACTTCAAAATCAGAAGAATTCGACTGGGATGATTGCTTAAAATCAACGAATTCAGTTGCTGCTGATGGAAAATTATTTACTATTCGGGAAAGTGCAGCTGAAGCTGGATTTGAATATAGTATGAGATTAGAAGTTGTTGATCCAGAAAATGAATGTGGTATGAGATTAGAAGTTGTTGATCCAGTCCAGAAAATGAAAATGCTATTTGTGCAGCTCATATATCAAAGGTTATTGATGATTTACTGTGGTTCAAATTAGACAGTTGCAATGATAATCGAATCTAACACATAGTACACATGCGTTCCTTACAAATTTTTCCAGTAGGATGGTGTGAATCGAACCACTATCCACTAAGACCACCGCAAGATTATGTTGCAGTGTGTAAAAAAGCACAAACTAATGTAATTACAACAAAGAAATGTAATATTATAGAAAATCCATTATCAGAGCCTCGTTCCTCCTTATAGTATCCAAAGATCTATTTTCATTACCGATGTTTTACTGGACCAATGATTTCAAAGGGTAAGCTAGCGACTCTTCCAAAAGCAGTTGGTCCAGGACCTGTGGTTCTAGTTATGAGAGAAATTCTATCAATGATTGTATCCGTTGGATATAGAAGTGCTAGAATCTTAAAAGTATTACAATGTGATACTAAACCAGAGCCTGGTTATAATTTAGAAGTATTAAAAGCAAAACATAAAAATAACACTTATAGAGCGAGTGTGGCTGTAATCACATCAGCTGACATGGTAACAGAATTTTTTCGGAATATATGCAGAAAATTAATGTTTTGCCCTAATCTACTTGGACCATTGCATATAGCAGAAAATGAATGTCCAGATAAATGTCATAAAACCGCAAAAAATAAATTCTTAAGTAAGTATTTTAAATGCTGAAAATATTAAATTATTAATTAAAACATAATAATGATTTTTTATGATTACAGCAGCGACAGTTGGAACTCGAAAAAGAGGTAAACCTAAGGGCTATACAAGCATTATGGTACAAAAACCTAGAGCATGGGGTAAGTGTAAAAGAAGAAGAGGTAGGTGGGCTAACAGAGATAAGGAACAGGTTGACGAATTTGAACAAGAAGATGAAATGCCATTTCTTTCAATGGATTTAACGAAACACATTTCTGATGGGTTGGGTTATTGGGAATTAGGATATTACTTTGGAGTTTTAATGTATTTACAACAGTCCTCAAATGTCGAAAAAATTGTTGAACAATCTAAAAAATTAATTGAAGATATACAGAAGTTTCCTGTTGATAATGATGATGCAGTTGATATTTTTGATAAATTTGAGAGAATAAAACTTAATTTAAAAACAATTTGTTCATTGGCTAAAATAGATTCTACATATCCTGAAGCCAATAAACTTGAATTTTGAAGTACGTGACAGAATATATCGATATTTTTATAATAATGACCATGTATGAAGATTATTTTCTGCAAATAATAGATTTTCTTAAAGTTTATGAAAGTTTGATAGACTGCCATTTAGTTGATTTTTTGACTGAATATTTGTGGGAAAAATCTTTGCCCAAAAACTTGAAACTGTATTTTCAAGAAAATATCAGTACTGCCTTAAGCAATATTGAACAACTTGATGAATCAAGAGCTTATAATGATTCAGAACTTGATATATTTTTAAGAAATGTTAGATCATTGAAATTAGATAATAGTCATAGCATTATTAAGTAGGTCTGATTTTTTAAATATTCTTGATTATAAGAAAACTGAATCTTTTAAGCCTATTCAGTCTGAGTTCATGAAAGTAAAAAAATGGCATGAAGTTGATAAGTTGATATATTTATAAAAACAATTGTATAGCTAAATCAAGATAAATCAAGTATTATTATTGATGCTGGTGCTGGTAAAGGTTACTCTTCGTTATATTTATCAAATTATTATGATTTACCTGTACTGGCAATTGAATCTTCTCAAATAAACCATAAAGGAGCAATCCTTCATCGCAATCTTGTAAACTAGAAGAATAAAAAACCTACATCTTTGGTAAGAATTCAATTCTTACTTTTTTAATGAATTACTGAATGTAATTTTAAAAAATAAAATACTTTTGTATAAAGTTTTTTATTATTTAATTTGAATTTAATGTATATATCTTTAATAAATTAATAAAAATTTTGTTACTAATATAAAAATCTACTTCATAATGTATAACAAACCACAAAATTTTTTAATTAATTTTACTTTCAGATTAATTATGCAGTTGAATTTATTAATGAATCAACAGATTTTGTACAGATGGTGAAAAATCATTTTCCAGAATTATATCTAGAAACACAACTAATTATTACTGCTTTACATGCATGTGGATCGCTGACTGATTCTGTGATAAAATCATTCTTAAATGTCAGTGATATAAAATGCTTGTGCATAATTCCTTGTTGTTATCACTTAGCCACAAAGTCACTTTTAGATGTCTATGAATTCTCTAAGAATGCAAGAATGTTAGCACAACAATCTACAGATAGATTAAAGCAAAAAAATGAGCCATTATCGCCATCACTATTTTATAGAGCTGTTCTTCAAGTTATTTTCTAAAGCGCAGGTATGTATTTTAAATGTTGATACACATAATTAATTACCTTTTCAATTTATACTTCAAATATATGTTTCAGAAATTCATGATGCTAAAATTGGTCGTGGAGCACCTTTGAATAACTTTCTAACTTATGCGAAATGGGCCTTAAAAAAAGTTGCTCATCAAAGGTATTTACTTGTTAATTAAACTATAAAAAGTTATTATTTTGCTACTTTTTAAAATGCTGTAAGTGGAATTTGGACCAGCTGGTTCTACTTTCAAAGCTTATTTTTATTTTAAGAATAAGTACTTATTTAGATATCTGAAATCTTTAACAATACAATACAAAAAGAAATGTTAAAACAAAGCTTATAACTAAAAGTTTGATAATATTTTATCAAATAGGGAACAATTTAATAATGATAAATTCCGATAAAAGTAACATATCTACAACTATATTATATGTATTGTATTTAACAGGTTCCTTCAGATGAAATGCTGGAAAAAACTTACAAAAAATATGAAAGTGGAAATTTCATGTTTTCCAATTATTGAGAATACAATTAGCACCTATTATAGAAGCTGCAAATATTTAAGATAAACTTTTACTTATACAGAAGGCTAAACTTTGTACAAAACTTGAAGTTGTTCAACTTTATGATCCGTTACTATCTCCCAGAAATTGGGCCATCATAGCTACCAAGTAAAATATTGGTAACTTTTTATAATGATTGTATTAAAAAATGTCAATTTAAAAAAGATACTACTTTTCATAAAAAATATACTTTTTCGATATTTTTGTTAATAGGATTACAAATTGTGCTACTTAATAGATTAATTAGATAACCTACTGAAATAATTTTTATAAAAATGTTTAAATTGTTAAATATTAAATTTCATTCTTATCATTTTTTTTAATATTCAAAGAAACATTATTTTGATATTAAACTTATTAATGTTGTTTTTAAAAAATTAAAAAGTTAAATATATTTAACATAAAATACAGTATATATATAAATCTAATCTTTAATTTGAAAAATATTACATTAAAAAAATAATCTGTATTGAAGACTCGAAAAAAATTTAAAACACTTGAAATAATTTTGATAATAACATCTACTGACGCTCCGATTTTCCTTATGGGCTAATCAGGTTAATTAGCTAAAGGACTTAATACCCTCTAAACTATACCATCAACACTATTTCTATTCACAAAGAGATCTTTTATACATGTACTTAATTTTTAGACAAAATTATATTTATACAACTTTAACACATTGCTGCAGTTTTTAAGTACGTTTTTGCTAAAACATTCCGTCAATGTATCAAGAGAATGAAAACAAAAGTTTTGCAATAAATATTGTGATATTTTAATGGAAATTACAGATTTTTTATTAAAAAGTTTAAATCGTATAGCATCAATCTATATATTTTACACACAATTTATATAATTTTTGTAAATTAAATTGAAAAATAAAATAAATATGCCGTACATTACTGCAAGATTCATTTTTCTTTTAACCCTTTTAGGATTATACTACGTAAAATTTTTCTGTCCCTTTTGTATTATACTTTGAATCTTTCAATCAAGTTTATTCTTTTAAGAAAATTGTTTATAGTAGTGACCAAATGTTTATGATCTATGATATAATTGTTAAGTTCTTTTCTGTACGATACTTTGATTGTAGAATCTCAGATTGTATCGTGATATTTTTTTTTTTTAATTACTTCGATCACCATGAAAAATAAATTTTAAGCTATTCTCCCCTGTAGAATCTTTCTTACATTTTCAACTAGAAAGTTGTAACATTTTTGATAATTATCTTTCAAATTGTTAAGTATTGAATGCAGCTCCTGGAATTTCTGAACGCGCAATAAAATTTATTAAAATTTTAATATTTCTGATAGTCCATGGGTTGTAATATGCTTCCATGTATTACTATTAATTATTCTTACTACGTCTATTTTAATACTCTATTTATTAATGTCATCACTTTGAATACTTAAAATTCAATCAATAGTTTTATTTAAATTTGAAGAAGATTGGAACTATAATACAAACAAAGAGATCAAACTAAATTTGAGGAAGCTAAATGCAATGTCGGGCTCCTTAATACTCTATACTGCTATAATGATTTATAAATACATGAATCAATATAGCAATATAGAGTAATAAGGAGCCCGATATTGCATTTAGCTTCCACAAACTTTACTTTTTCTGTCCTTTTTCTATTATACTTTAAATCTTTTATTCAACTTGATTCTTTTAAGAAAATTGTTTAAAGCAGTGACAAAATGTTTATGATCTATGATATATTTTTGAACGATCAAACAAACTTACCTTTAAGTGAAGTTCGATCGTAATTATATGAAGAGCCTCGTTCGAAGAGATTACACCATGTAGTTTCCTTTTTGTCCGTCAGATGTCACAATGTTCACAGTCAAATAGAAAAGCGACCCGGCGTTTATTTTGAACTCATTTATTTTGCTAAATGAGTTCTCGAGGTATAAGCGAAAAAGTAATTCCAACCTTAAAAATATAGTTATAATAAGAATGTGCGTCGATCGATAACAAAAAGTGAATTCTCCTGTTAGAAATGCAAAATATTTGTTCGTTTCGCTCTAGCTTTAACCGATTTCGAGATAAATGCGAGAATTTAATTCTAACCTCTGTAACGGAGCTGCTTTTACTGTGTGCAGTACCGGTTTACTGCACACTCCTACCTTTCCTGCAAGTTGCAGCTGGAAAATCTACACGTAATTTTCCCCTGTGATCTGGTAAAACGGCCGCTGTACAAATGCGAGACTCTCTTGAGGAGTCTCGTTTTCCGTTGCTCGGACTTATCCTATCGTGAGCACCGTGCTGTGTTCACGATGCCAGCTACTCAGTTTTTGAACAGTGGAAACGCTTTTCCACTGTGCCCGCGGAGGCGGCGGTAATCGCGGGCATAAATAGGGAAATTTGCTCAATACAGATAAAGAATGATAACGACGTAACTCTAATTAACACTCGTATATTCTTTACTTTGACGCACCCGGGTTGTATTTTATCGTGAGCAATGAAGCTAAATTCAGTCAAACAAATATAGTATTAAATCACTAATAATAGCAAACACTGGTCATAGAGACCCTCAACGTTCCAAAAACATTGTCAAAAATTTCCAGAGAAAAGTTTGGCGCGTACGACCATTTTGCACACGTGGGTTCTATTTTATCATGAGCAATGAAGCTAAATTCAGTTAAAAAAATGTATTATTAAATCACTAATGAAAGCAAACACTGCTCATAGAGACCCTCAACGTTCCAAAAACATTGTCAAAAATTTCCAGAGAAAAGTTTGGCGCGTACGACCATTTGGCGCACGTGGGTTTTATTTTATCCTGAGCAATCAAGCTAAATTCAGTCAAACAAATGTATTATTAAATCACGAATGAAAGCAACCACTGCCAAGATAGACCCTTAACGTTCCAAAAACTTTGGTAAAAATATCCATAGAAAAGTTTGGCGCGGACAACCGTTTGGCGCACGCGGGTTATATTTTATCATGAGCAATGAAGCTAAATTCATTCAAAAAAATGAATTATTAAATCACTAATGGAAGTAAACACTGCTCATAGAGACCCTCAACGTTCCAAAAACATTGTCAAAAATTTCCAGAGAAAAGTTTGGCGCGTACGACCATTTTGCACACGTGGGTTATATTTTATCATGAGCAATCAAGCTAAATTCAGTCAAACAAATGTATTATTAAATCACGAATGAAAGCAAACACTGCTCATAGAGACCCTCAACGTTCCAAAAATATTGTCAAAAATTTCCAGAGAAAAGTATGGCGCGTACGACCATTTTGCACACGTGGCTTATATTTTATCATGAGCAATGAAGCTACATTCAGTCAAACAAATGTATTATTAGATCACGAATGAAAGCAACCACTGCTGAGATAGACCCTCAACGTTCCAAAAACGTTGGTAAAAATTTCCAGAGAAAAGTTTGGCGCCTACGGCCATTTGGCGCACGCGGGTTATATTTTATCATGAGCAATGAAGCTAAATTCAGTAAACAAATGTATTATTAAATCACTAATAAAAGCAAACACTGCTCAGATAGACCCTCAACGTTCCAAAATCTTTAGTAAAAATTTCCAGAGAAAAGTTTGGCGCGCACGACCATTTGGCGCACGCGGGTTATATTTTGTCATGTGCAACGAAGCTAATTCAGTCAAACAAATGTATTATTAAATCACGAATGAAAGCAACCACTGCTCAGATAGATCCTCAAAGTTCCAAAAACTTTGGTAAAAATTTCCGGAGAAAAGTTTGGCGCGTACGGCCATTTGCCGCACGCGGGTTGTATTTTATCATGAGCAATGAAGCTAAATTCAGTCAAACAAATGTATTATTAAATCACGAATGAAAGCAACCACTGCTAAGGTAGACCCTCAACGTTCCAAAAACTTTGGTAAAAATTTCCAAAGAAAAGTTTGGCGCGTACGGCCATTTGACGCACGCGGGTTGTATTTTATCATGAGCAATGAAGCTAAATTCAGCCAAACAAATGTATTATTAAGTCACTAATGAAAGCAAACACTGCTCATAGAGACCCTCAACGTTCCAAAAACATTGCCAAAAATTTCCAGAAAAAAGTTTGGCGCGTACGACCTTCGCGCACGCGGGTTATACTTTATCATGAGCAATGAAGCTAAATTCAGTGAAACAAATGTATTATTAAATCACGAATGAAAGCAAACACTGCTCAGATAGACCCTCAACGTTCCAAAAACGTTCGTAAAAATTTCCAGAGAAAAGTTTGGCGCGTACGACAATTTGG
>UELU01143389.1:0-24970 GCA_900490025.1 Megastigmus dorsalis
GCACACATACAACCGCACTACATGCGAATCAAAGCGTATGCATGCGAATCAAACTTCTTATCCCCACCAAGCAACATCAAGGATGATCATCGCAGAGAGGGGGAAGCCGATCAAATCGCCGCCTCAGCTATAAAAGCGGCACATCCCGCAGCGATCGGACAGACGAGCACACGAGCATGTGGAGACAAGACATGGGAATAAATATATTTTATCTCAATTAAGCATTTCTTGTCTCTCTCGCTCTCCAAACTATTAGAGGTGTAGGGGCCATTACGTCCCTTACACCGGGCAATAGTGAGGAGCCGTTTTACCCTGGTTTTTCCCGGCGAAGGCCTTCCTGCCCCACTACGTGGCAGAAAGGAGGTAGTGCGGGAAAGCCAAAACACTCGTCTTATTTCGTCCCATTGCGTGGCGAAATATTCACGAGAAACTCCAATACTCCTTTCCCTCCTATCCTAAAATCCAAGCAAAGCGACGCAGTATCCCCATTAAGTGGATACTGATTAGCTGCGCAAAGATTGCCCTTTCTATTATAGTGGGTATGTTCCTATCAGGTAGCCGAGACGACAGATCGCTCAATGCGTAGCATCTGATCACTCTCACAAGGCTCCTGATTAATAGGGTGGGTATAATTATTATAAACGCGATACAAATCGGGTCCGGAATCCCGGACAAGGATATTACGTCTAGCTTGTCCAAAAAACCGTGGCGGCACTCTGGCACGTCACAGCCAACTCTGTGCGTGCTTTAATGTTTTGTGCTCCTTCAGAAGCTTCATTATTTATCCATGTGTTTATTTATTTATTTTACAATAGTATCTATAGGTAGTACATAAAAAGGTTAATGAGGGTACGAAAGTCTATCTACATATAGCATAAATATTGTTTTTATTATTATTTATGTTTATTATCGAAAGCTGCAAAATGAGATAGATTCATTCATTTCTATCACCATAGTTCGGCGGGAATTATCCTGACTTCCGCTCGCCCTTCTCCACCACAGATGATGCATTTTATTTCTTGTTGTAATTCTTCTTTATGCTTTTCATGAGGACATTCCATACATTGTAGGAAGATGTCCTCTCCCATATTGTTCAAGAAAAACTCCATACATTCCGGACAGCTCCTCCAAATAGGTAGAGGCCTGCTGCAGTCCATACAATCCTTGTATGTCTTTATATTACCGAATTTGAATGCAGTAGTCAAGATGGGGTAGAACTAACGCTTCGACCAGTCTTCTGCGAAGAGTCTCGGTGGTACATGCCCTTATAAACCGCAGGCTATAAAGGGCTTTATTTACTTTTTTCGTTATAGCATCAACCTGCGGCTTCCATGTTAGTTTGCTATCTAATGTAACACCGAGACTCACGACGGTGTCGGAAAACGGTACGAGCGCTCCGCCCCCCATGTCAACGTCTGGCAGTCCCATTTTAACTAAATCATTAACATATTTTTTGGAACCAAATAAAACTGCTTTGGTCTTGCCAGCATTGAGACGGAGGGACAAGCGCCCGGCCCACATCGACACCAATCGTGCCGCATCAGACAGGCGAGCTATGTCCTTCAGAAGTTCACCTGCAGGCACCTGCAGGTAAACCTGGAGGTCATCGGCATATAAAATGTGCTTGACCATCCCACGATCAAAGAGGTCTTTTAGGTCATTGATATAGAGACTGAAGAGCAAAGGCCCGAGGACCGACCCCTGTGGTACACCTAAATTTGTCTCAAGCCACGAAGAACCATTTTTAGATAAAACGCGTTGAGTGCGGCCTTGTAAATACGATTTAATCCATAGGAGTGCGGACCTCGAGAACCCGAGATCGTGCAGTTTGCTCAACAGTTTCGAAGGAGAGATAGTGTCAAATGCCTTGCTGAAGTCGAAAAGCAACAGCAAGGTGATCATCCTTCGATCAATGCCTATACGAATGTCATCAGTCAATTTAAGCAGGGCTGTCTGTGTACTGTGATGCTGTCTGAAGCCTGCCTGTAAAGGATCAAGAATGCCGGTCCTGGAGAGGTAGCTGGTAATTTGGGAGTGTGCAATCTTCTCGAGCACCTTGGAGAGGAAGCACAGTAGGGCGATGGGACGAAAGTCCGAGACTGAGGATGGAACAGAAATCTTTTTTCTAAAGCCACTAACTGAGCCTGCTTCCAAGTACTCGGGAAGACTCCCTGAGGAAAGGAGGAGTTGAATAAACGAACTATATAATTCCCCAACACTAGAAGAGACTTCACTACAACACTCTGCGGTATGTCATCCACACCCCTCGACTGAGATGAAAAATGAGATATGGCGAGAACTACATCAGTAAAAGTGACCGGATGAAAAGCAAAACCGTCTTCAGACGCAGACTGTATAACATTCATTATATCATCTATATTTTCATTGGGTGCGATCGACACACCTGCAAAGTGCGAGTTCAGCTCTTCCGAGGTAAAACCATGCATCTCGACCTCATTGCGTAGGTGTAGAAATTCATCCAGGAGCACGGCACTCCCAATCCTTTTATACCGTCTATGCGTAGCGTTGCGTTTGTTGATGAGTAGCTGCAGCTCAGCGCCAATCCATGGGGCTTTTCCTCTGCGAGGAGTAACAGTTTTCAGCGGAGCAAGTTCATTAATAGCCTCCAGTAGATTGACACGGAGACATTCAAGCGCCTCATTTATGTTAAAGTCTGATTCTAAGGTATTTGTGGGAAAAGTCGACCAGTCGCAGCGACACAAAAACTCATTGATTTCATTCGAGTTTATCTTATTATAGCTTCGAAAGCAGAAGGTATCTTTAGGAGAAGATGCAGCGTGAATATCAATAGTAGCATCAATTATGTTGTGCTTGCTGCGAAAAGGGGCCAGACTATTCCCAAAGTCGAGTACCGTGTCGTTATCGTCTACAAGCATTATGTCAATTCATGTGTGAGATGTATCAGTGTGATGCGTCGAGCCGTGCCGGATGATCTTAACTGAGAGTTCATCAGCTAACCGCTGAATAAACACAGAATCACCAGTCACTAATAACAGATCTGCATTCAGGTCTCCCACGCTCATTTTGTGGCTGTAATTACCACAGAGGTCTCTCAAAGTACAGAGTAATTCAGGATCTCTACCAAAAGCTATTTTAGGTGGGTGATAAATCACACCCACAAGAATTGGTGGCGTATTAGCTTTTTGAATTTCACAAAAAAATGTATTCTGGAATACCTGATTTGCCAGGTCCAGTACTATTTGAGTTTGCTAATATTTTAACCTTATAATCGTTCCTAATATAAAGAGCAACACCACCACCATTAAAATTTCGATCCTGACGCAAGATGCTAAACCCATCGACCTGTATGAGTCGATCATCGACGACTGGACCAAGCCACGACTCGGCGACCCCAAACAGATGGTAAGACGAATTATCGCTAAGAAATTGACGGATCTGGCCAATGTGTAACTCTCTTAGAGCTCACATTGACAAAACCTGCTCTCAGTCCACTCTCTTTCAGCGCACCAGCAATCTCTCGCTGCAGTCATGCGGTAGCCGCAGGAGCGCAACAAGTACTAGGTTGGCCGCTCTCCTCCTCAGTATGACTCTGAGAAACAGAGCACCCATTCCCTCTACAATACGCGTCAGCAACAGCCCGCAGATCCGCAGCGGAGGTAAAAATATGTGCGCGCTCACCGCCCCTCCTCCTGACCAAAAATCTGCCACCACTGTGCCAGACATATTTAAAACCAAGTCTCAAAGCCAATTGCTTTAAGCTTAAAAACTCGCGGTAAACTTTAGGCAGTAACAGCTCATTAATATATATTCTACGGTCTGGCAAGTGGCTGGCAGATTCCAAGCCACGAGGAGAAGACCTAAGATCTTTAGTGGTCAGATAATTATTTGAAAATGCGCGCTTAGCGCGGAGGATTTCATAAACTCGTTAATGCATAAGCACAGTAGGGCGAAGGGACGCAAATCCAAGACTGAGGATGGAGCTGAAATCTTTTTTAAAGCTACTAACTGAGCCTGGAACACTGGAAGAGACTTCACTACAACACTCTGCGGTATGTCATCTACACCCCTCGCCTGCGATGAAAAATGAGCTATGGCGACAACTACATCAGTAAAAGTGACCGGATGAAAAGCTGAGCCGTCTTCAGACGCAGACTGTATAACATTCATTATATCATCTATGTTTTCATTGGGTGCGACTGACACACCCGCAAAGTGCGAGTTCAGCTCTTCCGAGGTAAAACCATGCAACTCCTGCTTTTAGGCAAAAGACCGAGATTACGCATTTCCTTCCAAATATCCTTCTTTTGATCAAGAATGGAATGGAATGGAATGAATGAAAAGGAACGGTCACTGCGCGGGAACACCGACGCCGTAATGGCCGCACACGCGAGAAGGCAGAAGTCTTCCATGTTACCTGGGTTGTGCAGTATGTTGTTCTGCGACTTCTGCTTACCTATGACAAGATGCTGATCAGGTACGCACACTAATTTGCGCAGTACGTTTTACCTTCGACTTTTCTTTATCTCACACACAAAGCGGGAACACGGAGGTTCGCGCGAGAGCACCGTTCTTCGCGGTTGACCGTTGAAAAACTGAGACGCTCGTCGGAACCTGCACTCACATATGCAATCGCTGCGCCCTCGCGATATCGCCAGCGTTCAGACGCGTTAAAGCGGAAGAAAGCCCACGCGGTGCTGCCACCACTCGCACGCTTATAATTACACGCAGCATTGACTCACTGACACATACGAACGATGCTTACTGTTACGACTTAACATATATAAATATATCAAGTAATGTTATTCTTATAGCTATTCCTGTTCCTGAATTTGTAGAAAATATTATCAAAATTGAAAGCAATGTAAAAGATTTTTTCAAGAGTAAAGTTAAATGAGTGAGGGAAAATAATAATAATAACTATTTACATATAAGCACGAAATATTATAATAAGATAATTGGTAAAGTGTTACATTAATTTATCAAATGCATTTAAAAAATTAATAAATTAAGATTTGTGTAGGAGCATTTAAATGTAATATAAACTGAAACGAGTAGGAGGACACATTCACACTTACCAAGATTTTACCTTCTTAAAAGTAAGTTGTGTTACATACACACGTAAATCCATCTAGGATTAGCTCCAATCAGCAGTCAATAATTATTATGTAATTAAATAATTTAATTCAATAATTTAAAATCAAATAATTATTGAATAATTTCATTTAATATTATAAATATGTGGCAATATTAAAAATAGCCAATATACTTTATAGAAAAAATACATGTAACTGAAAAATGCCAGTGATAAAACTGTGCATGTTAAAAAAGTTTTAAAACTATAAAATCGAAGCACATACATTTGTTAAATACGTGCACTTATTCCATTTATTTTATAACATTAAGTACACTTCTATCTAAAAAAGATTCAAAATTTTAAACTGTAAACATATTTTGAGGTTACAAACCCAACCCGCATTCCATTATTGTTCATTTTTTTTAATTATTTATATTTTTACTTATGTAATTTTTTACTTTTTCTTTACTTATTTTGTACTTATTTTGTATTCATTTTGTACTTCTTTTTTACTTACGTATTTTTTTTTACTTACTTAATAATTATTTCTGTTGACAAAACACTTTAGGGTCGGTTCTACAATGACGTTTCTGATGTGCCTTTGCGCGACTTATTATACATTATACCACGTTTTCTTAACCAAAAATTGAGTTTTATTTTTTATTAAATAAAAAATTATGATTATTCAATTTCTAAAAAGTCTTTATTTTAAGAGATATGGACATTTAAATATTCGAAACTTTCAGATTTTTTTTTTTGAAGAATATAAAATGCAGCAATTTAAAAAAATACTACCGAACGACGAAGCAATTTAAGATCAATCGATAAGTACTTTTTTGCAATGATTTCTGCAATGCACTATACGCAGTTAGATGATCCAACTGTCAGTGCGCTCTAAAATGTGTTGGGTGCAGCTGTGAAGTCCTGTGCTACCAGCACTGCAAAGCGGCCTTCGATTAGATCATAATTATTGACTAGTTCTCGCATTTATATGCGTACGTAGAAAATTCTTGAATCATATCAGTAATCTTGCGACGCTTAATGAGTTTGTACATGTATGCGTATGCATAATTCCACAGGCGACAGAGGGGTAGATTTACTCCATAAACTTTTTATATTACTTGCAACTTCTATGCAATAATACATGGTTAAACATCTATAGAAGCTGGCATTTTTAATAATTTCTTTGATTAAGCACTTTTGACTTGAGCAAACGAAATAACATAAAACAGGAGGGGCTTTTAAATGAATACAAAAAATTGATGACTAGCCGCGTAGCGAGATACCGTAGACTCGCCACACACGCAGCGTTGCAATAAATGTAACGCGAATATTTTGTTGCAATCAAATGTTGCAGAAAGTTCGTGTACTTAATATGACTGAGTGTATTATCATGTTAGAAAATATTCATAATCTCCGAAAATGACATCAAAAGCAATATTGGGTTTTGTATGTCAAACATGAAGCGCCAGGGCAGATCTATCTAAAATATTACTCATATCTCGCCTATGCTCATCTTTATGTTTGTTAGTTTCATTTTAGTAGTGCTAATATCGAATCAGGATAATTAATTTTATAAACTATATTATTTTTTTCCACTGGATCTAAGGACTGGAGCCTTTACCATGTCTAATAATACTGTGGAATTTATTGATAGTTTTATTAATAATGCCGATATTGTACTTCCGTAATACATGATTAATATTTTGCCTAAGTGATTTTTATTGATATATGTATTAATAGATTGCACTAGAAAATCATTAGCAATAAGTTATTCTATTATGATATTGATGTTGGCATTATGGTGTCGACCCAAGCGATTAGCCCTGATGCACCGATATAACCAAACGAAGTTTTGTCTCCGCATTACCTACAGCAAGAAAACGATCCATTCTCGCTCTCAAGCAACACAAGGAAGACTATGTTGCTAAGATTACGCATCTACAGCACGAGGGAGAACTGACACGCATCTTTAACCCCCCACACATGCCATCTACAGGAGTCGAACTAATTCTTTTTAGTAGTCATAAAAATTATCGACATACTCGTCCGCACTCTACTACACCTAATCCATAGAATAACTTGACTCATCAATACATGAACGACCTAGGGGAAATCATAGCACCCTCTAACGCAAGAGTTCAAATTATAATAGTGTGCTCGTACACTTGTATTTATTTTATCAAGTATATTTGTAATTTTATTCTTGTCTTGCGTGATAAATAAATTGAGTTATTTACCTTCCATTCAAGTATTCGAATTCGTTTAATAAATTCTTAAAAGTTACCTAGATATTTCTTTAATATTTTTTAATTCAAATCTACAGCACGCAACGCTGCCAGTACCAGCGAAGAGCTGAGGTACGCACGGAGCCTGTGCACTTATACCACTATCAGTCAAGGTAAGTTGCTATATTTTGCTTATCAGTTACTCCCGTTGTTCGTCTGTGGGATTGTGTATATCGTTGTGTTAGTTTTGAACTCTTGCTACCCATCCTTGCGCGAATGCGTTATACCGGGGAAGTTCTGGTAATCAAATTCGTCACATTCGAGTCGCTTTTCTATTTCTTCTTAGTTTCGCTCCCTAGACGTAACAATGGAATTGTTTATCAGAAAGAGAAATGCAATTAATCAACTGAACTATAAGTTATACCTACTATAATGAAAACTATTAATAAAAACTAAATTAATGATGATAACTTAAAAATGAAACATATATGTATTACGGAAGAATGACCAAAGAGAACAGATTTCATTCCAGGGCTAAAAAACGCCATTTGCAAGCCTTTACTTGATTCTTCAAAAATTGTATTTCCACCTCTACATATTAAGCTTGGTCTCATGAAACAGTTTGTTAAAGCTTTGGACAAAGATGGCAAATATTTTAGATATTTAAGAGAAAATATTTAGAAAAAATGTTATTTCTTAGACTCTCATCTTGACTACTAAAAGGAAAACTAAGCCAGAATAACAGAAAAGAATCCGCTGCATAGATCGTTTGAAGATAAGAGAGTTCATTACAAAAGGAAAAAAGCAATTTGAAAAAAAACGGGAGGCTGGTTCGGATTTCCAATTGTATCTAATGACGATTCCTTTCGATGCAGTATATTCCGTATTTTTAGCATTTACATGAATGGTTTTTCGCAATTAAAAAAAAATGGATAGCGATGGCGCAGTTCTGACTTCGGATTCGGATTCAGCGTGTCAAAATACATAAAATATAGTTCTTCACTACTTTTCAATTTATTTTCCTAATGATACCTAATGATAATTCCTCCCAATGCAGTTTTTCCGTTTATTTAACATTTAAGGGTGGTTTTTCGCAATTTAAAAAAAATGGAGGATGATTGTGCAATTCTGACTTCTGATTCGGATATGTTGCTGTTATGAGATATACCAATTTAGTGGTTTTTTAATTACATGTATCTATTTTTCTACTACAATACTATAAAACGTATCAATTTGTTCGGGAAACGCAGTGACTTGTAACGCAGTGTAAACCTTTCCAGCTCTAGCTTCTGTCAACAATTCCTCGCGTCTGTTACTATTTACAAACATCTACAAGGGCGCGTAGGAATGTATCGACTCTCTCGTTTCGCTGCCGAGCAGTTGTCGTCGTCGCACAGTTTTTCAGTTTCGGTGAGATCGCCGAATAGACAGGAACTCGATGTAGTCCTTCGGTCCGTGATCTCAACCCTTGATACGCGATACTACTTTCGGCCCGCTCAGTTATTGCAACCCCGGTCTCTTTCTTTTCTTTCTACGCGATATATAAACACCTGTAAATACACACTAAGCTGAATAAAGCTATTTATATTTAATTATAATTGAAGGTGTACAAGTGTATTTTTTGCCTCTTTTAACTATATTTCTCGTGGCGTTAAATAAGTTTGGCTCTGGTCCTCTTAGAGTACAGGTTACTCAACGACCGTCTAAAACACAATTAAAGTAATTATGACCTGGAATTTTCAAATAAATTACGAAACTCTTCAATTTATATTGTGTTTTTGCCAATCTAAAACTAGAATTACTTGGTTATTTATCATACGATTTCACAACTTTCTTTTGCTTAATAAGTTGAATTTATCGCTCGCTTACGGTATACCTTATTTTCGAAAAAAAAACATCTTTTTGTCGATCACCAGGAGCCAGAACTTGGTTCTACTAAATAAAACAATTTGCCAACGTTTCAAGTGTAATATTACACTCCTCTTCAGAGCTGGACAACAATTGTTCTAAAAATTATAAACTTATTACAAGAAAATTGATTGCCACACCATTTTTCCAAAAATTATAAACTAATTACAAAAAGATCGATCGCCATACAATTTTTGATCTTTTCTTAAACTCACTAAAAAAATTTTGTAAGATAAACTTAGTTGAGTATGTGTTCATATTCTCCTGTTCATATGCATATAAGACGCTACAACAATTATTTCCAAAAGATTAACTATCACAATTTTAATTACACTAATTCTTTTTGCTCACTACTTACTAATGATTTTTTTTATGTTTCACCATTGGCTTTTTTTTATTTTGGAAAATTTATTAATCATTATAAATATGCTACTATGACAGATGAAAATGTAAAACTAATCAAAAATCTATTTTTCACTTGTATTTTCAATGCAAAATCAAGTTGCAGTGAGGTGGGGATAGCATATAACAATTTACGGATTTTCATGTAAGGCTGATTGGTATCAGGAGATCATGCGTAGCTAGTAGTAATGCCGGAGTTGATAGTGCAATCAATCAGAGCAAGTGCAGTCAACCCATTTTTTCTTTGTTAGATTTACTTACTTACTTGTTTTCAAACTACTCTGATACTTATTCGTTGGGACTCAGAGTGTGAAATTTAAAAATAACGACATTACAGAAACATTAACACTTTGTTAACTTTCTTTTCCACACTAAAACTTTTACAGAATTTCGTCGGTTCGATGGAAAAAGGCACTATCTAAAATTTGAGTTTGGAATTTGGTACATCTTTAAGTCGGTAGGAATGACACAGAAAATTAAAATTGTAAATATTAAATAATAATATTATAATATTATAGTAAGATTACAATTATTATCATTTGATTATTTATAATTTTAATTTTCTGTGTCATTGCTACCGATTTGAAGATGAAAGAAAAAAATATGTTCGCCAGATAGTGTCTTTTCCAAACTTAAATTTTTGATAGAGCCTTTTTCCACCGAACCGACGATATATTGGGAGACTTTTATTTGCACTATCTTTTCTTAAAATATTTATATTCTCAATCGTTCTTTTATATACATTTTTGAGGATCATTGTATCCTCTGTTCTATTAACCCTTTAACTCCCATAAGGTTTTGGTCAATAGCACAAATAATATCTATATGGTTTTAGTAGTTTCGACCATCGCTGAATCCAAATCTGCCATCAGTTTTGCAAAATTAATTTGTTTAAACAATTTGTTTAAACAAATTATTGCAAAAAAATTTTTTTTTTGCAAAAACGACTTCAAATTCGGATTCTACTGGAAAAAAGGGGTCTAGTATGTATGTTTGTTTTTTTTTTTCAATTTTGTTATTAACAAATTGAATGTTATGTTACGTATGTTAAAATACGGACGTTATATTTTATTAAGAACGTCGCAATTAAAACTACGACTCGCCCGGATGTCTAGACCGAAAACTGAAACCATAGTCACGCGCAGCGCATCCGTGCTTACACATACACTCACACATATACCCAACGATTATCGCGCGATTTTCCACCATCATCCCATGATCGACTAATTTCGAGGAGTAGGAGTAAGTAGAATAGAGGATATAAAAAGGAGAGCACTGGGCGCGCGATAATAGAAGAAGAATATACAGAAGGCAGATAGATACGGAGAAGAGAAGACAGAGAGTAGGGAAAAAGAGCAGGGACAAGAAGGTGTAGAGATCCGAACCTGCGATTCCGCATCCAACCACAGCACTCATCATTCGATCACAACAGCATCCGACTTACTCCACCACCTACTCGACCGCGAATACCGAAAACCTCTCTCTCGGTTACGTACAATAAAGTCCGATCAATAAACCTAGCCATTTATGAACGATCATAGTCGTTCATTTACTCGCCTTTCTTCACATATCTCGCTTGGCCCCCCGGCCGAGTGTGAGCAGAACCGAGAACCCTTCACACGTAACAGTTAAACAAATTGTTTAAACAAATTAATTTTGCAAAACTGATGGCAGATTTGGATTCAGCGATGGTCGAAACCACTAAAACCATATAGATATTATTTGTGCTATTGACCAAAACCTTATGGGAGTTAAAGGGTTAATCGAATTATTATTAAAATGCATTGCAAGAAATTCTCTTTTTTTTTGGAGCTTTTGTGTATTTATTTATGGTTATGTCTTCAAAATCGAAATTATGATCTCTTTCTAATACATAATTTGCAATTGCAGATTTTTGATCGCTACCTTTTGTGTACTTTTCCTGTTTAAAATATCCACCTGGATTTGCAGCTTGAATTCAAGGCTGGAATTTCAGTTGAATCCAGATGGATATCCAGGTCCTGGATTTTGCAACTAATTATTAAAAATTGAAGTTCAAGAAGAATTGGTGCCAATAGTTGGTGTTACCATGTGGATGAAACATTCAAACTGTAGAATTAATCTTACAGATTCAATTTTTTTTACTTTTTTTAAATTTAATTAAAATACAAAAAATTCTATTATTAAAGAATTCCAGTAAAAACTACCTGGAATCCTCCTGGAATTCCGGCTGGGGATTTAGGTGGATTTTTTCAATAGGCTTGTGTTCTTTGACTCTGTTACCTAGCATTATTTCGTTTATCCTGTGTAAAGAGCTAGGCTGCAATCTTTACATTATATTTTGTATTCTGAGTTTGATTTTTGCAATGCGAATTTTGTCTTCACCTAATTTAATTATAACAGCTCTACATATCACAGTTATTTTATACTGCTCCAAAATAGCTTCAGTTTTATGTCAATCTATTGTATGAAAGGTAATACCGCCCTCCTATTTTTGGTTGTTAAATTATTGTTAATGCTTTGAGGTGAGATAATTTTTTAATTTGTTTTGTTTACATTCACAAATTTATCAACACAATAGAATAGTTTGTCTTTTTCGTTTTTTTGTATTTTTATTTATTTGGCTGCGGGTCCCTATATGCTATGATTCATATGCACCCCCAGTGATACTTTTTAATTTTGTTGTAGGCCTAGTGGGACATTTTTAATTTACTCATGCAGGTCCTACTTTCGACCAACTTGGACACTCTGATGGAACAATAGACGCATCGAAACATCAAACCCACAACCCGCAGCCCTAAATAAAATTACATTAGCTCCGAAATACTTTCTTTTCTTGTAAAAAAAAAAAACAAACGCTGGAGCCGAGAATCAAACCCGGGACCACTTGAGTAGTCTTGTTTCCAGAGGCAAGTTCTTTACCGCCTGAGCCACGGCTGCATATTTAATTGTGTATCTGAGATTAATCTTTATAACTTATTCTATAATAATTTGTAAGGTTCAAAGACAACCATGATTTTTCATATATTTTAATTAGATTGTTCCTATTCTGGCCCCTAGAGCCCATGTGATTTAAAGCTGATGTCTTATCTTATATTAGTTTAGCAAAGAATATATATGTAAAGTTTTTTGGTACTATTAAGTACCGAGTTCAAATAAGTAATAATAAGCCATCATCTTGAAGCCTCAGAAATATGGTAAATTATGCAGATTATTCGGAAGAAAGTTCCAAAAGAGCGTACAATAGACCTGGAAAGATCTTATTCTCATTTTCGTATATACTCTTTAAATTAGAAGTTCTTGTGCATCACACCTGCTAGGACATCTGCGTTGGTATTTTAAATAAAAACCGGCTTATACCGAGGGGCCTTAAGTCAGAGGATTTCATACATAATAATTACAGAGATGTACATCCTCTGAGTGTCCATATGAAATCATACCCTTATGAACCACAGACCTCTTTTATCTTTTTCGCAACAAAAGCAGCCTGTGATTTCCACGTTATTTTAATCTCTAATGTAAGATCAAGTGTCATGACAAAATCAGAAAAGGGCACTAGTGTTTCTCGCTCAAAATTAACGAATAGCAATTCCTTTTTTCTGAAATCATTTATACATCCTGTTGAACCAAACATTATAGCCTGGATATTGCCAGCATTAAAACAAAAAGACGAGCGCTTGTCTTATTTCAACTTCAAACGGGCCGCGTCAGACCGGCGAGCTGTTTCCTCCAGAAGTTTATACGCAGGAGTCAATAAATAACCATTTATTCACAATATTAAAAGTAAAAAATTTTTCTGTTTCTGAAAGTAAAAATACGAAAGCTTTTATTTACCTCACCCAATAAATCCTGCAGCTAAAGATATGGTAAGAGCTAGTATGCCTGTCATAATTTGTCCAGCTGTTGAAATCCGAACCACTTGCGCTGCCAAATTTCGTGTAAGAATGTCTGACGATATGAAATGGTTCTCTGCAGTTAGACGGTCACCATATTTATCTAACAAATCTAGGATCAGACCGTTTGACCAACCGAAACCAAGTTGTACCTCGTATTCTCCTCCTCCCCCATAACCGCCTGACACTGTGGCATCATACTATAACAACAATATGCATTTTTAATGTTAATGCTTTAATTCATTACTGTATTATAGTATACAAAGTTAATGCTAGTCTTATAGAATAAGGTGTGTGAGCTAGTGATGAGTACACAATATCTATTTTTTAAACGATTATTTTATTGCTCAACGTTTCAGAGATCCTTAAAAAAATGTTATGCCGCAGGTCTTAGATTTCGATGAAACTCTCAAGAATTACTTTTAGTATGAAATAATAAGATTTATGTCTCAGTATTTCTCTAAACGGGCCACACTTTTGAAGATATTCACCAAATTATGTTGATTTTATTAGCATAAATATGAACAGAGTGTTAATGAGTAGAATAATAGGCTCGACGGCATCTGATAGAGAGGAAAATTCTAAGTGGAAAATCATTTTGTAACTTTTCGATACGATCAATATTCATTGAGTCATCATCGATTGAAAATTAGCCGCACGTGCCAATCAGGAGATAACTAAAGCAGGAGGCGAAGCACCAAGCAGACGGAGTGGAGTGGCCCGCCGAGTACCTCATTGACGGCCTCCGTTGGGCCGTCTCTATCTTCGCGTCGTCAATTGGCTGTAGCGACTTTTGCGAAAAAATTTCGATGGGCCGACGGCATTGCTGAAAGGTTATAGTCAATTCGTTATTTTAAAATAACATCTAGCGCGTCACGGAAACTATTTTTATTTAGTATAATGCAACTATCTAAATATAAGTGTAACGTTAAGACCTTCCCCCGGATGCTCGACTATACCAGGATTTTAGGGAAGGGGTGAACTCGTGAATAAATAGTACAACTGTTTATGAAAAGTAATAAAAAATAAAATATTTATTCCATAGATGATGGTGGAGGACATTTAAAGATGTCTGAAACAAAGTAAAAATATGACGAGTTGTAATTATCGGCGATTCTCAGTTTAGTTTTACAATTATGCGGCTAGTACGTGACTCTGTCGAGCTATTTCAGCGCGAATAAGTTATATGTACTCGGGCGAGACTTCTATAGCCGAATATGAGTGAATCCAGTAATTGGGACACGGTGACCCCTACGGATTCGGATTCTGGTGGTCCTAACTAAGGTACCAGTCCAGACGTGACGTCTCTACGACGATTTCTTACTAGTGTCGGTAACGAGGGCACCTCAGTTGCCGACATTTCACAAAAACGCGTGTATATTGCCTAAATGTAGGCCAAAACGGCGGTTCTTGAGCGTAAAACACGGGCGTGCACGGAGGAGCGCCTCACGTGTCGCTCGTCGACTCTCGTCCCTTTCACCCTGGGGCACCAGAGGTGGAGGGGAAGAGGTTGCCACGTTGGCCTTTATTCGCTGCCTGGAGCACCAGCGCAGTGACTAAAGGGGAAACGTATAGCGGGGTGGCTCAATTTACCCCAGGTTCTGTCTAGTTCAAGGGGCACCTTAGAACTAGCCAGAAAGATGGGGCCCGATGGTTATGCCGTCACCAGGAGCACCTGCGTAACGGCCTAACCCTGGCCATAAGGGTATTCCGTCCGGGTCTTTCCAACTCGGCTACTGGGGCACCAGATAGTCGGCTTGGTCAGACTCCAGGAGTTTCAAGCGTGAAGGAGCTCCTTACACGCCTGAAACACCAGACGAATACTGTCGATTTGAGAGCTTACGCCGCGTTATAAAGGCTCTCAAATCGGCGGCAATCAGTAGCGGTGTGACATCACCAGCGTTGCTAGGCAACATTGGTTCTACTGTACGCATGGTTTTGCTCGCGCTCGCAGCGTGTCTTATCTTGGCGGCTTGAATTTCGCGACTGCGCGCGCACATATGAGCGTGCCGTCGCATTTCCCTCTTTCTTCGGGGAGCGGAGCCTCGCGTAGCTCCGTTACAGAAAATTTACGAAAAAGAATAAAAAATAAAAAAGAAACGGGAAAACAATATGAGTTGAACGAAACAAACAACCAAAAAAAAACGCATCGCTTTCGCCGTACCTGAGCACACTACGTGCGCTTTAAAAGGACTGCCGTCTTTTGGGTTTAGACGTAGTGCCCATTTGTTGCAGCCGACCGAGACGCGCAGCCGGCTCGTACCTACGGGCACTGCTACGATGGATCCGTCGGGTAGCTCGATGTTGGCCGTAATTTTGCTGCTGGGTGATGTTGGCGTCTGTGTCGGTGCTTGCTGCTGTGCTGGTGTTGGCGCTGGGGGTGCTGCGGGTGGAGGTGGCTGTGCTGCTGGTGCTGGTGTTGGCGATGCGTGCGGTGGTGATAGTGGTGTTGGCGCCGTTACTGGTAGCTGGATCCGTTCCAGCGGCACCTGCACCAGTAGTAGAGGTGGTAATGGTTTGGGCCGGCTGATGCGTGGTATACGCGGCAGTGCTCTTATCTGCGCCGTGGTGACCTGGGGCGTGTAAGGCCTGATTTTAATGGCGCGGCGGGACTGGGACGGGCGGTACCTCGATTATGGCACACTCCGTGTCTGATGTAGATGTACTACACGGCGCGGGCACTTCGATGGCCGTACACTCCGGCGCGATCGGGTTTTCGGGCGGTGAAGCATCGGGCGCATGCGTCTCGAGGGTTAGCCCGTCCAGGATGGAGTCGTCGAACTCGTCGCACGGAAACGTATGTATTCGCTAATACTACAATTCGCAAAATTTTCCGGTCGGACTTAAATTTAACGCGTTTCGTACCTTTTCAGATCCCGGGCATGGACGTGACGTATCGTTTTGTTATTTGCTCCACGCAAATCGTATATAACTGGAGATATTTTTCTTATAACGTCGAAAGGGCCGTCGTATTTAGGACTTAGTTTCGCGTTAATATTTTGCTCTTTATTTGATAACGTATGCGTACATTTCAGTACTTTTTCGCCGATTGCGGGCATCCAATCGCGGCGACGTAAATTATAATGCCGACTTTGTTTTTGAAAGCTCTGCGCGAGATTTATCCGAGTTAATTCAAGAGCATTTTCAATCTTTTTAAGTCGATTTTCTAGCTTGGTACTGGAGTTTGTACCTACAGCTCTTTGTAAACTCCCTGGTGGAGTGAATTCGCGCCCTGAGTTTAAATACGCGGGGGAAAATCTGGTAGATTCGCTTTTAGCCGTATTATACGCGTAAGCTATCTCTGGCAAATTAAAATCCCACTTTTTCTGGTTGTTACCAGTATACTCCGCGATCATTGTTTTAATGACGCGGTTTGCGCGTTCTACAGGGTTACATTGGGGGGTATATGGCGGAGTTCTGCGATGTTCAATGCCGCTCTCGGTTAAAACGTTTTCGAATTCTTTCGAAATAAATTGTCGACCGTTATCGCTTACCACGTAGCGCGGGCATCCGTGTCTCAAAATTACTTCGTATTTAAGTATTTTATCTCAAACTCCCACTGTCCGAGTTCTAATGCCCAGCGGGCGAGCCTACCTGAAGGGTTATCGATCTTATGTAGCCATTTTAGCGATTGGTGATCGGTAATTACTGTGAAATGGTAGCCCTCCACATAGTCTCTCATCTTCCATATTCCCCAACGGACAGTGAGACATTCGAGTTCTGTGACCAAGTAGTTCTTCTCGGCTTTATTTAACGTGCGACTCGCGTACGCGATTACGCGCTCGTTTTTGTCTTTTCCCTGAGTTAAAACGGCACCGAGGCCCTCTTTACTAGCATCGGTTTGCAGGAAGAATTCTTCGTCCCAATTCGGACACGCGAGTACAGGGGCCTTGGTTAGTTCTGCGCGAAGTTTTTCGAACGCGCTTTCTGGTTCATTACCCCAGAACCATTTTTGTTTCTTTTTAAGCAGGATGATTAGGGGTGCAGCTACTCTTGAGATGTCTTTTAAAAATCGGCAGTACCACGATAAAAGGCCCAAGAAACGACGAATTTCTTTGACGTTTTTGCGTGGTTCGAGATGAGCGATCACGGCGATTTTATCCGGGTCTGTGCGCAGGCCGTTCTGGTCCATTATGTGGCCGAGATATTTTAAGAAAAATACTTTTATCCCATAAGTGCTTTTAACACGCAACTTCGAATAAAATTCTTTCTTTACACACTCGCAGTTCATATGGAGCTCGTAATAGTAGTTTTTGATCCTAGGCCGTAAAATTGATTTTACGGCAAATATTACGGCCGAGGATCGAACATTATTTTTTGATATGGTCCGTAAAGAACGCACTTTTTGGACTGTTTTGTAGACAGAAAACAGTCCGTAAAGTGTGTAAGTACGAACAGTCCGTAAGTGCGTACTTTACAGACACGTATATCAAAAAATATTGTTTGACTTTCGGGCTTAGTACTGTTTCGCACATGCGAAAAGTTCCACTATGCAGCCTTGTATCAGCAAACATTCTACTATTAAGCGGGTCAATATTATTCTTAAATATTTTGATGTGAATAAAAAATTTAATATTTTATTGTATTAAAAAGTTCTGTAAAATATCGGAAAGTATTCAGCCAAAATTTACGAAAATATTGCTAAGAAGTTGAGAACCCACTTACATATCGGAAATTTCGTGATGCTTAAATCAAAATTATTTTTCTAATGGATTTTAAAACTTTTGAATGGAGATATTAAATAAAATAACAAAAGTATTTCGAGGATGTGCAGTCTCATTGTTTTTGCTCCTCAGTGTCTTTTTGTTAAGTTGAGCTTTTGACTATGTACTCATAAAAGTTAAACACAGATTTAAAAATATCGTAATCTGCAATGTAACAAATTCTATTTTTAATCGATTTCATTACCTTTGTAATCTACTAATTGAGCTAAAATACAGTAATCCTTCAAAGTAAGTTATATCACATTGTAACGCTCAGCCCATTATTATAAATAAAATTGTTTAGTTATTGTTTTATGTAAAGCGATGCGAGCGTAAGGCGTGCGCATGATATAAATGTATATATGTATATATCGGGGCGACAGAAAGCTCGAGCGCCGGCGAGCCCGCCCGAGCTTTGGCGCTGCGACGTCATACTCGAGACACACACTCGCTCGCTAATGCGGTAAGAATTAAAGTAATATCACTGAAATAATCTAACAATTCGTGGCGATTGCACAGTCCAGTGCGTGGCTATGCAGTCTGCCTAGGGATTAGGATTATAATTAAAACTAAAATCAAATTGATAAAAAATTAAAATAAGACTTTTGGCGATTATGCAGTCCATTGCGTGGCTGCATAGTCTATCGTTGCGAGTTAGTAAAGGTACATAAAATCCATCTCCTTTCCTTGTCCTGCGATTATGCAGTCCATTGCGTGGCAGCATAGTCTATAAAAAGATCCTATCCCAATTATAAAAAATGAAATTAGTGTCTAGCAATCGTCCAATACGAGGCGATTGCGAACACACGATAAAATTAAAAATTAAACAATAACAAATGTTTAGCGATTGCCCATTGCGCGGCAATCGTGAACGCACGAGTATTAAAATAACAAAGAAAGCTCTCGTTAGCTCCGGCAGCGTTATACTGTCCATTGCGGACGCGTAATCGCTACTCAGAGTGATGAGAGCATAACTAAACCGCGAATAACGCGCAAAACAGAATTATAAACGCGATTGCACGAGCGAAACTTCGAGCCCGAACCTATTAATACCTTATGTAGATGCGTATCGCAAATAAAGGCGCTTAGCGCAATCAGTGTACCTGTCACAATATCTATCAATTTTCTCATATTATACTGAAGTATATACTATTGGAATGAGCTGTTAATTTTTTGAAAACATTTAATAAGAAGCTAACCTTAAATTGAAACTTTGGGCATTTGATATTTGGGAGGGTTAATTAAAATTGTAAAAGATTTCAGTATTTTTAGATCAACGAATTGCTAAACTATTTTGGAATGTAGTCAACAGTATGGTTTTCCATCTCTTCCATATAAAATACACTCTCAAACGTTTAAAGAAAACAAAAAGCTTGCTTAGAAATCAAAAGGAGACTTGAACAACTGTAATTATTGTAAAGCGATGAGATGAACTTCTCTTTAAATGGATTTCACTATTTTTTTTAATCAGAAAAGCGATTAAAATAACGAATATGTATCGAGAGCATGGCATGTAATTGCTCTTGATTCTCAATTTTTTCTCCTTACATTATCTCAGAATATGTATAGCTCGGCTAAATAAGTATTCGCTTCAAAAGGAATTTCCAGAGTAAACGAATCAAAATAAAGTCGATATTTGTAAAAAAAATTCGTGGTCAAAATAACATATTTTGTCCGTTGTAATTATATAATTATGCAATTATATAATTATAAGTGCTCATAATGTGCCGTATGTAATGAGTGTGTAAAGTAAATTGGTGTATAAACTGCTAAGCTTTTGCAAAATTAGAGCGATTACTCAATATGTTATGTTACCTTTACTTATGGTAGTATAAAAAATATCGTTCAACACTCGGGTTGAACTGTTTTGCACCTGTGAAAAAGTCGACTTCCCGCCCTTGCGATGGAACGAATTGAATATTATATTTTTGAATATTACATTATTATTAAATTACAATGTTCTCATAACATTTTTTAATTGTTATACGATATAACCAAAAGCATGCAGCTGGTCTTCTGAAATATCTGTAAGTTAAATAACTACTTAAATATTAACGAATTTCAGAATAGTGATTTAGCATTTTATTAGAATTATACACTGAGAGAAGATTCACGAAGCAAAAACAATGAGACTGCACATCCTCGAAATGTTTTTGTTATTTTATTTAATATCTCCATTCAAATGTTTTAAAATCCATTAGAATAGTAGATTGTACAACAAGTGCGAGAAGCAGACGAAGTTTGTCCCCCGAGCGAAGCGGACATGACAATCACACGAGTTCGAAATCACCTACTCGCTCGAGTTGCACATACTATTTTTTGAAACGAGTTGGGAGAAGTTTAAAAAGAATTATAGCATTAATGAATGTAGATTATTAGGCCCAGAACTTGTGATCGCTGCGCACGAGAGTATAGAGAACCGTGTTAATTCCAATGCATGTAAAACAAACATTATTATTTCACCCAGGGCATAAAGTAGCATCTTATGCATCCAAAAAACGAGCTCTAAAATTTAGTCTTTTTCTTTCCTAATTAATAATAATAATTAAAATTACTGACTCACATCAACAATTTGACTAGCGAAATTTCATGAAACGCATTATTCTTTGATTTGAATCCGTGATATTTCGTTTTGAATTAAAGTAATTTCTAATTTATTGAGTAATTGCGTGTACGAATTAGTTTTCGTTATTTTTTTCAATATTTCAGATAGTTTGTACAAATTACATTGTTGTTTTATCGAAATAATATTGAATTAAATTAATTAAGTCCAGTAAAGAAGTTTTTGGCTGTTACTACGAGCAATCTTAGACTTAAATGCTTTCATAATTCATATCTACTTAGTGAATGAACGCTTGTATTTAGACAGTTGCATTATACGAAATAAAAATAGTTTCCGTAAAGCGCTAGATGTCATTTTAAAATAACTAATGGACTATAACCTTTCAGCTATGCCGTCAGCCTGTCGAATTTTTTTCTCAAAAGTCGCCACAGCCAATTGACGACGCGAAGAGAGAGACGGCCCAGCGGAGGCCGGCAATGAGGTACTCGCCTCCTGCTTTAGTTATTTCCTGATTGGCACGTCCGGCTACTTTTCAATTGATGATGACTCAATGAATATTGATTGTATCGAAAAGCTACAAAATGATTTTTCACTTAGAACTTTCCTCTCTATCCGATGCCATAGAGCCTATTATTGTACTCATTAACACCCTGTATGCACTGACAAAGAATAGATACACTGAATGAAGTAAACGTTTCATTTAACTAAACCTTAGTTGATGGTAACGTATCGGTTGAACGTTTAGATCAAACAAATAACATATTAATAGTTAATATACCATCTTTGATTGAAATATACGAATGTATTAGGAACAAATCATATAATTATAGTTAATAGACTATATTTGATTATAATGTTATCATTATTGATTCAATATTAAATACTTTTCATTAAGGCGGTATCAAAGTCCACTCAAATTGTTTTACCGATCGGATATGAATAATTAGTAATAACTAAATAAATAGGTAAAATTATGCAAATCCCAAATACAGGTGCACTTCGTCTATTAATTAGACAGGCCCACAAAAAAAAGTATGTGGTTCTGGGATGGAGACTAAATTTTTCTTATGTATTGTTTCCCGCTGAATCCGAATTCGTCAAAAAAATAGGGGTACCGGGGCTAATTTTTAAGATAATCTGAAAAAACTGTTTCGATACATATATATGTCATATATATATATATACACACATATATATGATATATATATACATACATATATATGATATATACCTATATACATATATATAATATATATATATACATATATATAACTGTTTTCTTGATTCCCACATTGATGAATTTCCGAACCTTGGGGATTTCTGTGAAGAGCAAGGTGAAAGATTTCATCAGAACATGAAATCTATCACCATGAAAATGGGGCGTGAACATGATGGCAGACTATTGCTGGTATATATATGTATGTACATATCATATATATATATATGATATATATGTATATATGTATCGAGAAACAGTTTTTTGAGGTTATCTTAAAAATTTGCCCCGGTGCCCCTATTTTTTTTGACGAATTCGGATTCAGCGGGAAAAAATACATAAGAAAAAGTTAGTCTCCATCCCAGAACCACATACTTTTTTTTTGTGGGCCTGTGTTATCTATCTTCTAGCAAAATTTCAAGCGAGTATTTCAACGACACCTTCAAAAATTTTTGTACCGAAAAAATAAGTATTTGCACCGAAATGAGTGCATTTTTTCGGTGCAGAAAATTTTAAGGGTGTACTTGAAATATTTACTCCAAACTTTGCCAGATGATAGATAATTCTTAGAGCTAGTGCACCTGTATTTGGAATATTCATAATTTCAAGTATTTATTTAGCTATATCGAATTATTGAATATCCGGTTGGTGAGGCAGAAACTATTTTATCGGTCGGATATGGATAGTTAATACTAACTAAGCAAATACTTAAAATTATTCAAATCCCAAATACAGGTGCACTGCCTCTATGAATTATCTATCACTTGGCAAAGTTACAAGTAAATATTTCAAGTACACTCATTTCGGTGCAAAAATTTTTGAAGGTGTCGTTGAAATACTCGCTTGAAATTTTGCTAGAAGATAGATAATTAATAGACGAAGTGCACCTGTATTTGGGATTTGCATAATTTTACCTATTTATTTAGTTATTGTTATATTACAAAAAGACCAAAGTTTGATACTGCATTAAAATTGAAAAAAACATATTTAGAAATTTTAAAAATGTACAATAGGCATATTTCCGCGGCCCACGGGCGTTGACAAGTCCCATGTTCTGCGAATCACATATATAACACACACAGACACACGAATTCATTCAACCTCGTGATGAATGAACTAAAAATGACTGAGTTGCACTTTTTGAACTTCATTCATGAAACGCGTTACGAATCAATGCACATAAAAACGAAAAAAAAGAAATTGAAGACCATGTAATGAACGATACAAATTAAATCATTTAAAACAAATTGACTAATACAATAATAGCAAAAAAAATATTTTGCAAGCTACAGTAAAATTTCAAAATATTAAATAGTCTTCAATATATATATGAACATTTATATTATAAATAAACCATGTAAAATATCTGATGACAAGTATCTCAAACAAAAAAAAAGACCAAAAAAATGATTACCAAAATATAGTAAAAATAAACAGATAAAGTAACAGGTAAAGTAAAAAATATTTATAGAAAAATAAGTCAAAAAAAATATAACACAAAAAATTAACAGGAAACATTTAACTCAATAAAAAAAATAAGTACAACATACAAAAACAGACAAACTAATGAGATAACATATGCATTATATAATTACATTTAAGTATTAATATTGTTTATAAGCATTAAGAAAAAATTTTAATTTACATATAAGTTTGTAACATTATGGTGAATAGAAATATATATACATAATAAGATTAAGAAACATGGAAGATAAAGAAACCATAAAAAAATAAAAATAAAAAAAAACGAAAATATTACGAGAGAAAAGTTATCAGTCCTAATGTTAGAGATTCGTACGAGAGATGCTAAGGATAAAAAGATTCGTTAACACTCAAAAAGTAAGCACATACATGATTCAAACACCCTTATATCATATATTATGATATAAAAATATTATGGAATACAAAATCTAAAATTCCAATAAATCATTACATCGCACAATTTCCTATAAAAAAAAAGGAAATGATGGAATGAAAAAATATGTGTATATGGAATATATATTTCAAAAAAAAAAAAACATCGAAGTCATAAATGACAGTAGAAAATAAATTCCCAATCTAAGGGAATTTAAAACGAACAATGTATGGAAGTTTTAGCAACCGCTTTAACTATTAAGTCGTAACAGTGAGAAACTTCAACAACCCAAGCAAATCTTTGGAATTCTATTCATTGACACGATACTATATCCCGGATATTTTAGTAAAAGTTTTACAAATAATAATTATAATAATTTATACAAATAAATAATTTCCAACAGAAATGTTCACACTAATTTTAAAAATTTATTGGTAAACAAAAAACCTATTGTTCAAAAGTAATAATTTATAATTATTCAAAAATATTAAAGTAAAAAAAAATTGTAGTTACTAATCCATTAAAAGATATTATAGCTTCAGATAGGTATTTATATTATAAAATAGGATACAACTACCATATACATAGTATATAAGAAATTTGTTTTATGTAACATGAGAAATTGTAAAACAAAATTATTATAGTTAAACAATTATAATAATGACAGTAGTGTATTAACGCTTATGGAGAGACAGGGGTGGGGGAGTGGGGGTAGCCCCGTGGTATCACACGAGAGGTTTGAAGGGGGGAGTGAGCGCTTTGCACGGTTGTGGAGTTAGGGAGTGAGGGTAAGTGGTGGAAGAGCGAGCGAGAGCGAGAGAGAGAGAGAGAGAGAGTAAGCGCGTTGCACGTTGATGGTGTGCGGAGGTGGAAGGAGCGAGGGTGAGTGGTGGAAGAGAGAGAGAGCGAGAGAGAGAGACAGAAAGTAAACGCGTTGTACGTTGATGGTGTGCGGAGGTGGAAGGAGCGAGGGTAAGTGGTGGAAGAGAGAGAGAGAGAGAGTAAGCGCGTTGCACGTTGATGGAGTTAGGGAGTGAGGGTAAGTGGTGGACGAGCGAGCGAGAGCGAGAGAGAGTAAGCGCAATGCACGTTGATGGTGTGCGGAGGTGGAAGGAGCGAGGGTAAGTGGTGGAAGAGAGAGAGAGAGAGAGAGAGAGAGAGAGAGAG
>UELU01143392.1:0-21238 GCA_900490025.1 Megastigmus dorsalis
GTGTAAAAAGTTACATAGACTAAACACTGCTAGATTTATTTGAAGAGCACTAGACGTACCGAAATTCAAGCCTGTGGCCGATTAAATTGAAAAATGTATGAATTCTTATAATTTAAATTTAGAGGCTGTTCAATGATTGTCATTGTTAAAGCTTATTATCAATGCATCATAGAATATGTGTGAAAAGTCTCATAGACTAATCTCTGTTAGATTTATTTTACGAGCACTTGAGGTATCGAAATTCCAGCCTTTGGTCGATGAAATTGATAAAATGCATGAATCTTTAATCATTTAAATTTGGAGACGGTTTAAAGTTTGTAATTTTATAAGCTTATTCTTAATGCATCATAGTATTTGTGTGAAAAGTTTCATAGACTAAACGCTTCTAGATTTATTTTAAGAGCACTTGAGGTTCCGACATTCAAGCCTGTGGCCGATTAACGGCATGTTTACATTTATTGATCTTGGATTATTTAAATTTGGAAACTGTTTAATGATTGTAATAATAAGCAGTTGCCTTTTTTTAAACATAAATTGTTTCAAGCCCATGGATTTCTGCATAAAGAAAGTTGATTTCTAATGAACGAGATTGATGTAGTGAATTTATTTTAATTTAATATTATTTTAATTTTTATATCCGTGTCTAGATTTTAATTATTAAAAAAGAAAAGATCAAATCCTTAGAGGAATAGATATTTGCACGCCATTTTGTATTTGCAAATAAGGCATCGATATGCTGAGACGCCTCAGAGACAATATTCATAATCGTACAGGGTACGCGACCAACAGTAGCCCGCGTCACGTGTCACATGTGTGAAGACAGCGGACGAACACATGCAATACCTATAGGTATACTTATAGCGCTTAGCCGCTTGCCCGTCCGAAGACTTGGACAACGCAGTGAGCGTCTATGTTTTCAGCTAAACGAGTAGAGCAGGGAAGGTTAGGCGCGCTCTCCTTCCCGTTCGTCGGTGCTTCTGCCGTAGCGCGGAAGCCCCGCCTACTCTCTCCTCTGTCGCCGGCGCGGTAACGGCAGCGGGAGCTGATTGGTTGATTTTCTAAAATTTTCAATTGCCTATAACTCCAAAATTATGCATTTAATCGGAAAACGGAAAAGTTACGTATGTATTAGAATTTTCTCCTCTATCCGGTGGATCCTTTTGCGGTATAGATACAGGGAGGCCCTGTATAAGATATTTTGATTAAATAGGAGGTAAATGAAAGATGTAATGCGGTCCACAATATCTTTGTATAATTATTTATTTTTTATATAGTTATATTTAATAAACTAAAAATAATTTAACTATAATAATACCGTTATAAAGCTTACCGTGTAACAATAAAGTCGGTATTTTTGTTATTTACATATAAACAAGGAACAATTATAGGTAGGTCATTGTAATTAATAAATATACTTTCCTTAATTCGTTTGCCAATAATAAAAGCGTGATAATGTTCGTCGAATGTTATTTCCTCATAAATCTTGACATGGAAAAATATTTCATCATTGTCTTTAATGATTTTTAGAATTTTACCAAATTCTTTTTCCGAATTTCCTATGTCCACGACTATAAATGTTCCCGTTTTATAAATAAAATTGTCTATTTGTACAAAATTGTGGTACGTAGCTTGCGCATTTTTAAACATAGATGCAGCTTCGTATTTCATTTTATCACTAGCACCAAATTGAACTGAATTTTCAAACTTGGCAAACTTGTAATGTTTGTTTCAACGTTATAGTTTTTAGCAAATTAACAGTTGAATTAGTCGCTTGAACATTTGCTTTTAATAGTCGGTGGCGAGATTGAAATCTCATGCACCAAAAATTGTTACATGGTCCACTTTGAAGTAGAATTCGCACATAATAGATCAGAAAATGAAACTTCAGTTTTAAAGGCCCGAAAAGCTTGATATATAATTGATGATGGTTATGAATTAACATTTTCAAAATTTTGGTTTCTACTTTTACAACCCTCGGTGCAGTTAAAATGTCAACTATTTGTCGCAAATGCTTATATAATTGCCAACTTTCGTCATTTTCGGGTACTTTATCAGCAATTATTACGCCCAAATATCTCACTAAACATAGCATTTCTGCTGCAGAAAATTTTATATTTAATTTGTTTTTTACTTTATTCAATGTTATTTCGGGGGGTAAATTATTTTCATTAGCGCCATCCCTATAAAAAAAGTGATGGCCGGATGTTGTGAAGCCAAGATAAATGTGATGTGATTGGTTCATGTAGTACGCATGCGTCTAAGTCAGGAAGTCTAAACGTCTTCTAGGTTAGGACGCGCAACGCGCGCTGTTCAAACTCTAGTATTCAAAACCTTTTATACGACTATTGATAAATTCTGACGTGAAATATTCTCTAACAAAAATACAATTATGTAATATTAATCTTAAGGGGGGAGCTCCTTTACAATTTTCAAAAAATTAATTTTTTTTTGCATTACAAATTAGTTTATCCCTTCAAGAATATCGTGCAAAAGTTTCAAAATGAAATTCAAAGTCCTATGAGAGCTACAGCCTGTGAGCGTTACTGATTTTAGAGCGCACCGCCCGTGCGTCGCAGGTATACGGAGCTCTAAAGGCAGGTCAATACCTCTTTCATAATCCCTTTTGTGTACGTCGGTCCTACCTTTAATTGTATTGGAGCAAATGTTTCGCAGCGCGTTTCGTGTGAAAAGACCGTTACAGAGCAGGTATATAAAAGTATACCAAATTATAATAAATAAACGCCGTGTCAGCTACTCAGTGAGTCTCGATCGAACATTCGGTGCATACAGTTGAATTTTGGGAGCCAAAATGTCAAGTTATTTAAAAGAAGAGAAAATCAGTATTTCCCGAGGATTAAATCCTCGAAAAAACGTTTTCAAGGCAACCAATTTACGGCTGCGGACGAGGAGAGACCAGAAACCAGTGCGAGTGCAAAAAAACTTCTCACTGCCGACATCGAAGATATTCGCACTAATCCGATGCATGCATACCGAATTATTGAATTCGCAACCGTTTTTCTAGCTTTATCTGAAATGTTACTGTGTAGAAATTGTAAACAAGCAGTGACATTTAACGATGGCGGTCATCGAGGCCTCGGATTTAAAATATCGTAACGTGTCGGTGCGGTCGTAGAGAAGTGAATTCAAATCCATTTATTCATACAGCTAGTTACGAAATAAATCGTCGAATAGTTCTTGTTATGAGATTGTTGGGCATCGGTAGAAGTGAAATAAATGTGTTTTGCAATCTTATGGACATTTGGAGTGGTTTGAGTAATAGCAGTTACACTAAAATCGTTCATTCTGCTATTTATTCTGCTGCAAATGTAATGTTCGATTTTATTTGTAAAAAAGCAGTCGAAGAAGAAAAAAGAAAAAATACAGATCATGAAAGGCCGCTTCTAAATTTCAAAGTTTCGGGTGATGGATCTTGGAAAAAGCGTGGTTTCAAGTCATTGTATGGAGTTACGACACTCATAGGATATTACTCTGGTAAAGTGATTGATTTAGTAGTGAAAAGTAGCTATTGCCAAAGGTGCACTTTCTGGAAAAACAAGACTCACACTGATGAATATCGTAAATGGTACGAGGAACATGAGGAAGAGTGTGCAAAAATCCATGAAGGTTCTGCGGGCAAAATGGAAGTGGATGTCGTAAAAGAAATGTTTTCGAGATCTGCAGAGAAATATGGAGTTAAATATGTAAATTATATAGGAGACGGTGATGCAAAAACTCTTAAGGCGATTTTAGATTTAAACCCGTACGGTGATGAATTTACAGTTGTAAAAAGTGAGGGTGTCGGCCATGTAGAAAAGTGAATGGGCTCTAGACTCCGCAATATCAAAAAAGAAAAAAAGCTTGGTGGCCGAGGAAAATTAACCGACAAAATTATAAAAGATCTTACGTCATACTACGGCTCAGCAATTCGCAGAACTAAAAACAGTGTCGAAGACATGAAAAATGATATAATGGCAACATTTAAACATGTTTTGTCGCCAAAAGAAAATCCAGATCACAGCAGTTGTCCTTCTGGAGCCGATAGATGGAGCAAGTGGAAAAAGGCTATTGCTGGAGGTCAAGGTCCGTCCCTTGCAAATGTTTCTCCACCACTTCATCCAACTTTAAAAGACCATCTTCTTCCAATTTACGAAGAGTTATCAAGAGACGATTTACTTACTAGATGTTTAGGTGGACACACCCAGAATGCTAATGAAAGTTTCAATTCGATCGTTTGGTTAATGACTCCAAAACATCTGCATTCTGGGTTTAAAATTGTTGAAATTGCTGCTTTTATTGCTGCGGGTGTATTCAACGAGGGATACAGTTCCATTTTAAAGATCATGGATAATTTGGACATTCGTATTGGGACTCAATACAAAATATTTGTTGAATATACGGACCGTGACCGGTTAGCTCGGCAGAATCGGCGCAGCTTAAATGAGTCAAAACAAGCCCGACTACCCGAAAACCAACAAGTTCTTCAAGAAAATGCATTATTTGATGAAGCTGAAGGAATATTGTATTCGCCAGGGATCGCAGATTAATCGGTAAGTCACTAAAATCAGTAGTTTTCATGTGAAAAAACTTTAAACGCGTTATTCTAAAAACTACATTTTTTGAATTGGCGTAACTTCTCATTTAAAAACTAAACGACAGAAATTGTTCAAACTTTTGACGAAGTTACTTTATAGTATTGTTTTCTATTTATACCTAAAGATTTAAACTTTTCTTATTAAAAAAAGTAATTTTTTAAATAAAAATATAAAAAAAAAACGGTGAAAAATTGTACTTTTTTTTAAAAAAGATGTCGAATTTACAATTTTGTAATTTTTTATGCATTTGTAGGTAAGCATAGAGCGAACTTATACTACTAATCGAAAACTGTTTCTATTTTTGGTTTCAGATCACCCAAAAAAATTGGAGAAATTACGCCAATTTCAAAGTCCCTCGTCACGTTGCGAACTACGGTGCCGCATAGCACCGCCATTTTGTGTGTTTTTTTTTTAAATAAGAAATCATTCAAGATTTTTTAATAGTATGTAAAAATGTTATTAAAATTCAGGAAATAATAAATATTTTTGTCTCCTCAAAAAAAATTCTTAAAAAACCCATCAGTTTTTCATTTCTAAAGGAGTTTCCCCCCTATAATCATATACGCATACACCTTCGAGAACGTCATGCATCATATCAATGCTTAGATTATCAACAACATGAAAATTATTCACCTCATTAAAAGTACACATTTCTTTTATCCCAGTTTTTTGATAATTTTTTAATTTAAGGTCTCTATCATAATTTATTTTCGTTCTTAAAGATTGTTCGATCTAGAAACTGGAAATGGCATGAGTGCTCATGCAGGTGATAATAAAGTTGGAGCTTTATACATAACAGTAGCTTGTCTTCCGCCGCATATTACTTCACGTTTAACCAGTATATTTTTTACGTTTCTAATTTATGCAAAAGATAAAATAAATACAACTAACGAAAGAATATTCCTAAAAGGAGAAACTCCACGGTACATAGGAAAATTGCCCGTATGAGAAGACGTATGAAACCTATACCGTGAAGCAGTAGACGAAAATACACGAAATTTAAAAAAAAATTTAAGGGTCTTCGATGGCTGGAACATGTTAGTAATTTAGACTAAAGTTTTCATCCCCTCAGACTCAAAAATACCAGTTAATGCTTAAAATGTGATGGTTCGCAGTACTTAAAGTATATAAATTAGACATCTGCTGGAAGATATTGTAATATTAAATTAATGGAGATTAATTCTGAATCAATGCCACAAGTCTTGTCCTCAGGGTGGTCGCTTTCACAGTTCACAAAACTGTTACCCTTTGTAGAAAAAAATAAAATGACTCAGTTTGCAGTATTTTTCTTAAGAAAAAATGGATTTAATCGAAAGACAAGACAATAAACTATTAATTCGCACCGATTCCGAATCGATACCACTCTTTTTCTGGACGCTAGAATGTTAAATAAGTAACAAAATTCCATTAAGACGATAGAAAAACTCACCCCCTAGAGCTTCTACTCAAAAACCATACTTTGCAGTAGTTTTAAAATTCAAACAAGATGTCAATTGAAAGATAATAACGAATAGATATATTGTGCATCGATTCAAATCAATGCCACTATTTTTTCCTAAACGGGGAAAAAATTACTTTGAATGCCAATATTTAATCACTTTCAGAAAATCTCTAAAAAAAACTCATGTTACTTGGTCTAAATTAACTGAAATTGCTAATGCATGTCGAATACCTTTGATATAAACCAAATTCTGTCATGAAAAATATTGCCAAGACATTTTTCAAACAAAAGTTATACGGGGGTTGATAACTTCCTACTCTTATGAGCTTTCGATCAAAAATAAGACTTTGCAATATTTTTTATACGAAAATCCTCAATGGTTCGCATAAGTAAAACGAATTTTCACTTTCTAAGCTCAACTCCACCCAACACCGTTCAATTTCATTAAGTGTCGAAGAGAAGTACATATTCGAAAATCAGATTTCACAGAGCTTTCGATAAAATCGTGATATTAGCAATACTTTTGGTGAAAAATATATTTAGTCATGGATATATCGTACAATTTCTGATCTCTAATCAGCGTTATAGACCAATGTCTCTCGTAATTTCGTTATAATAAATATAAAATATAGCGAAATCAAAGCTTTACTCGAGCTTTCGCCGAAATCCAAACATCTGCTGTACTTTTCCTAGCAAAAACTTACTTCAATTGTTTAAAAAAGCGATAGTGTTTCTATTTGAATGGTCTCTGAATCAATGCCACAGATTTTCTTGATGCTACAACGTTAAATAAGTGACAAAAATCGATTAAGACGATAGGAAAACTCACCCCTTAGAACTTTTACTCAAATATCATACTTTACAGCAGTTTTAAAAGTGAAAAAAGGTGTCAATTGAAAGGCAATAACTAATATATTGTACATCGATTCAAATCAGTGCCACTATTTTTTCATGAGCAGTGAAAAAATTACTTTGAATGCCAACATTTGACCACTTATAGAATACCATGCTCCGCGTTCAGTCGTATCCAGGATCACGTCGGGGACGTAGCGGAGCATGGTCCCATCTTTTTTTTCTCTTTCCTTTTTTTTTTCTTTTTTTATCTATTATTATTTTTTATCTAATATTTTTAATATTGACATTCAAAGTAATTAATTCACTGCTCATGAAAAAATAGTGGCACGGATTTGAATCGATGCACAATATACTTATTCGTTATTATCATTCAATTGACACCTTTTTTGGCTTTTGAAACTAGTCAAAATATGGTCTTTGAGTAAAAGCTCTAGGGGGTGAGTTTTTCTATCGTATTAATGGAATTTTGTCACTTATTTAACATTCTAGCGTCCAGAAAAAGAGTGGCATCGATTCGGAATCGGTGCGAATTAATAGTTTATTGTCTTGTCTTTCGATTAAATACATTTTTTCTTAAGAAAAGTACTGCAAACTGAGTCATTTCATTTTTTTTTCTACAAAGGGGAACAGTTTTGTGAACTGTGAAAGCGACCACCCTGAGAACAAGACTTGTGGCATTGATTCAGAATTAATCTCCATTAATTTAATATTACAATATCTTCCAGCAGATGTCTAATTTATATACTTTAAGTACTGCGAACCATCACATTTTAAGCATTAACTGGTATTTTTGAGTCTGAGGGGATGAAAACTTTAGTCTAAATTCCTAACATGTTCCAGCCATCGAAGACCCTTAAATTTTTTTTTAAATTTCGTGTATTTTCGTCTACTGTTTAACGGTATAGGTTTCATACGTCTTCTCATACGGGCAATTTTCCTATGTACCGTGGAGTTTCTCCTTTTAGGAATATTCTTTCGTTAGTTGTATTTATTTTATCTTTTGCATAAATTAGAAACGTAAAAAATATACTGGTTAAACGTGAAGTAATATGCGGCGGAAGACAAGCTACTGTTATGTATAAAGCTCCGAATTTATTATCACCAGCATGAGCACCCATGCCATTTCCAGTTTCTAGATCGTCATAATACTAATATAGAGGTAAAATAATTTCATCATCTTTTATTTCAGCGATTTGGTTTTTCCATAAATCTGTTTGATTACGTTCAAAATAATATAAATTTCTGTTTTTAATTTATTCATGTACTGTATAATTTCATTAAATAATCCCGGTATTTCCAAAAATGCTTTAAGAGTCTTACGTAAAGGTACATAGATTCCGTACATACAATGCGGAACCAGTTTTAATTCATTTCCAATAATTTTGTCAACGAATGTCTCATCAATTCTGAACTCTTCGCAGTCTATTATCCCTCTATTGTTAAGTAGCTTAAATCGTTTGGCTTCAGTTGAAACCTCCTCGAATATCCAATTACACTTTTTAAAATGTTCATTAATTATATTTAATGTCAAGTCTGAAATATTTTCTTTGTTTAGCGACTCTAAAATGTCTTTTTTAAGTAATTTAAAAAATTTTCTCGAATAAAACTCAATAAATGTAAGTATTACGTCAACAGATTTTCTGGGATGACTAGGATCTCCATACAAATTTAAAATAAATGTTAAAAGACAGCTCAATGTCGCTTTAGGATCCATGCTTGAATATTATTTCTATACTCGTGTTATTATCTGCTAAATTTAGTATTAAATTTTATTAATTTATAAGTGTTCTTGTATACATTACTAATTCTACAGGGTTAATAAAATGAGCGTACACATACATAGATTAAAAAAGTTTTTATTAATTTGCCTATATATGAGAAATGTGACAAATCGCCAACGGAAAATTTATGTACACGTAAAAAAATTTTTTATTCGTTTTATTTTTATTGTTTTAGTTTGATTTACTCTTATAATCTTAGTTTTGTTTATTGTTATTGTTTTATATTTGTTTTATCAACTAACGGAATTAAACTCTTGCAATAATTTCACCTTGAAAATCTTTAACAAAATAAAACATATACACTAATTTTTCTCTTCTGCAGTTTTTTCAATTCAACAATTATTTTATTAACTGCTGCGTAAACCTTTATATCAGTGAACTCGTAAACAACCTTCGCAATAAACCCCCATAGGAAATCATTCAAATATGGTCAAAATTGTAATACCACCAAACATTGAAAACAATACTCCACTGCCTTTATAGGATTGAAGCACGGGTACAGTTCGCTTTTTAGCACTACAAAAGACTGCGAAATATTCGTTATGCTTCCACAAATGATTACATAATGAAAATTATCGAACCGGTTATTCACGAGCCATTGTTCAAGTTCACTTGAATCAAGTTCATTGATCAAGTCTTTCACTGTTTAAGTTTGCAGGATCCTAAAAAGAAAAAGAAAAATCTTTATAATTATAGAAAATTTTCAATTGAAATTATAGCATATATTAATGAAGGTGAAATTTTTCTATTAATATTTTTATTTTTTGTTCGTAACCTTATTGATATAATTTACGACAAGATGCTCAGGGATGTGGGTCGTGGATTGTCATGAAACTTTCAGGAATCAGGTACATTTTGTGCAAAATAATAACTGCTATTGCATAATAGCCATACGAATTGATTAATACCTTAGGGTTCAATCAAAAATGCTATGACACGGTGTCATTATTTTGCGCAAAAGGTAATTCCTGCGTGTTTGAAGGAAATCCAGGATCCGCATCCCTGGTCATACGTGTAGAAGCTTTTTAAATATTAAAAATTTCGCCATCTATAATTATTTTAATCAATTGCATACTTAATTCAATTTGTAATATAAAAGATTGGGCTACATTGGGCTTTGCTATAGTAACTGTTGGAGAATCTTTTTTTTTAACACATTTAGGCACATTTATGCATAAAGGTAACAATAACAATCCCAATATGCTGTTTAGTTTTTCTAAAATAGAAAGAAATTGTAAGTTTCAAAATAGTACACGATATTCACATAATCAATAAATATTTTTTAAGAGTTTGCATACCTGTTTCAAGAAGAGCCTTATAATTGTTGAAAAAATCTTTCCGTTCTTTAACTCTAGATTTTTAAAAATATTTTATGATTTGTGTAGCTATTGCAGGCCACTTATCACAAAATAGTGTACAGTAGCATTTATCTTTTTTAAGAGTGTTCGTATTCATTTGTTGAGTAATGATACATTTGAAATCAGATTGTAGCTGCACTGAGAGAAGATTCGTACGCTAGCCGTCCGGGACCTAGTACAGCAACGCCGCCACGTTTCCGTGCTGCTAGTGAGCCGATTGTCGGAGCTCTGACATCCGACACACGCCGGAAAGCGCCGAACCTGACCTCAGTGTTCTGATCGTCGGAGCGTTGCTGCCTGTTCCCGTAGCGCTGCTGCCCAACCGCCGGAGTGCTACAGTCAGATGCGAATGTACAGTTGCTGTACACGTATTTCGTATAGCTGCCTACCGTCGCCGGATGGCTAAAGCGCGGATCTTCTCTCAGTGTGTTATAAATAAAAATAATACATAACAATAAATTAAAAAATTTACTTGATATATATAATATTCTATACAAAAATGATGTTTTAAATCAATCCTAGTGGTGCACTTATTTTTACTTCTTTGTATAAAAGTACTTTCCCATGTAGCAATAACCTCACTTGAAGAATACTTTTCCCAATTTTCATCAGTTAGACATTTTAAAAAACTCTCTGTAGAAATATTTAAAATATAATTTTTAAATCCTGAAATTTATAGTTTTTTTACTCCATTAAATGTTAGTAACTTCAATAACATTTTCAACTGTATTAAAACTGTTATCAAAATCATCATCTTCAATAGAAGACTAATAAGTTGTTCCAATAAAATATCAGCGTTCCTTATTTCTCGTCTAACCACTTTATAATAATTGAATAAGGTACCTTTTGCACAGACTCTCACTTCTTTATTTCGATAATACGGTTGATACAGTAATTCGGAATCTTCAGTTGGAAACAATTCAATGATTTGATCGCGTTGCTTCACAAATGTTTCAGGTTTTGTCCCATCTAAACAAAATATTACATGCATTACTTATATAAAATATATTTAAAGTTGCATTTAAGTAAAGTATAACAGTTTTATTTACAAAAAATTTAAAGTATACTTATAAAGTAAATTTATAAATAGTTTGAAAATAGTTTGTTGGACAGGGCGACCGCCTCTTGATTCACTGGCAACCGCTGCTGCTGCTTGCTTGAAATTCAGCAGCTTATATGAGGAAAAGTAGGTTACCTCTCTTTATGTTGAATGTCCTAAACTTCACTTAGCTTCGATAAGTGGGCTGCAAGTCTGCGAAAATAAGTACTTTCTAGCAATTAGACGATAGTTTTGTTTGAAAACCAGATCTCGACCCTTACGCATTCCTGTTTCTGGATGGTACCATAGTGACCACGAAAATCTTTGAAGACCATTTAAAGATACTGGAATGCGAACTTCGCCTGATTGCGTTTGCCGGATTGACCATCATACACGTGAAGAATAAATTTTGCCGCCATGAAGTTATGTTTTTAGGAGTTCTCATGAATCGAGACAGTATTAGGCCGGATTCAGATAAGATTGACTCCATGATGGAGTACCCAGGGCCCAAGATAATTAAGCCGCAACTGCGATTCCTAGGGATGGCTTCGTGGTACCGGAATTTCTTAGACGATTTTGCGACGATAAGTGAGTCACTTACGCTTACAAAGCAAAACTGCAAGTTTCACTGGGAAGAAATGCAGTAGAGTGGGTTCAAGAAAATTAAAGCGTTCGTCGCCGATATTACATCGGCCCTCCTTTGAACATCAGTTCGTTATAGATACTCATGCCAGCGATACTGGCTTGGAAGCGGTACTGACCAATGCGGTTGTTGGCATAGAAAGAGTTCTTTGCTTTGTGAATCGCACCATAACCTCTGCAGACCGGAATTATTCTGTCACCGAACGTGAGTGTTTGACAGTGCTGCATATGAAGTTGAATATCGTAAAGGCTCTCTTAATTACGTACCAGATTTACTGTCTCGCATGTACGATGAGGAGGAGCAAAAGATATCAGAGGTGGAAACGATAGCAGTTGTAGACGATGCGTGGCATGTGTCCGCGAAAAGTTTACCGAGTTCCCATATTGGAAGATTGTAGGTGAGTAGCTGTATCGATATAGGTCGGATCTAGCTAATGAGGACCTAATTGAAGATTAACACGAATGGAAGTTAGTCTTATCAAGAGATAAACATCAACAGGTGTTGCATGAGACACACGAAAAGCCAACGACCGGACATTTGGGATGGACTAAGACTTATGAACGAGTCGCGCTTTACTATTATTGGTCTTCAATTTATAAAGACGCAGTGCAATATGTACGCGACTGCGCCATATGTCAGCAGTGTAAAGTGCAGTAATTGAAACCTGTTGGGCCAATGTGGCAAAGAGTAATTCTGAATCCGTGGGAAACTATAGCTGCAAACCTGATGGTTCCTTTCCCGCAAACTGCGCGAGGCTGCGAGTATTTGTTGGAGTTTCTCGACCTATTCACTCGATGGATCGAATGCATCCCAATTCGGAAGGCGGATGGTCGCACGATAAACCGAGAACTAATAAAGTTATAGATAGTTTCGTGGAAGAGCACGGAGTAACCCATACGACGATTCCTTTCTATCATGCGCAGGCTAACCCTGTGGAGCGGGTGAATCGCATTTTGACAACTATGATGGTGACTTTCATAGAACGAAAGCATAGTACATGGGATGGTCAAATTCTGAAACTGATGTTTGCTTATAACACAGTTGTATAAGAGTCAACTAGATTGAGCTCAGCTTCCTCAATTGGGGAGACACCCACTCCCAATTAAAACGTTGGGGCGTGAAGTAGAACGTGCCAGTGCGGGAGAAGAGGAGGCTGTAACCGTGCAACGTTGGAACGAGCGCATGCTGAAAATGAAGGAGATATGCGAATACGCCAAAGGAAAAGTAGTCAATGCAAAAGAACGACAGACCGGATATTATAGTTCCAAACGCCGAGACGTCACGTATGAACTCGGTGATAAAGACTGGAGGCGAAACCGCGTATTATCCTCGGCGACGCAAGGCATTGCAGCTAAGCTGGCTTCGAAATATACCGGACCGTATACTATTTCAGCAAAATTTGGCTCCAATGTTTTTGAATTGACTGACGAGAGGGGAGCCAAGATCGAAAAAGTAAATATTGTGGATTTGAAACCCTTCCTCGCTATCTGGATTCATCTGAGAATCCAGATAGCGAGGCTGAGAAAGATGGGTCGAAGGACAACAACGGACAGGAGAACTCTGAGCTTCCGACGAAACAGTCAAATGTCGAGACCTAGAAACCAAATATTTTTACGCGAGGTAGATTGCAAAAAATTCGCGAAAGATCCATCGGACAGAAGCGAGTCCACAGCGCTCAAACATAACTCCGAAATAGGAGAAAAATGGCTCCGAGGAAGACCGAAGGGGCCCCTGAAGAGCGTAGTAGCATCTCCAATGAATTTGTCTCCCCATCGCACTCGATCCTCCAAAATATCAGCTATGTAGGCAGGATGCGAGTTGTGAAGCATAACTTGTGTTTTTGTAATTTTTGAGACCCGTACCTGATGTACATAATAAAAGAGAGAAAAGAGAAAATACGTGTTGTAACTATGGTTAAACCTTTCTTTAATAAATTTGAATTTATTTCTTTTAGAGAATTGTGTGTAGTAAAATTAAAATTTTTTTCCTTGCCTGAATTTACATGATATGATTTTTTTTTGTATAGAGAGAGACAATGGTAGAGCTGGCACGCTCATGAGCTATCAGCGTCTGGAGGGGGAGCGCGCGTGTAACGGGTGATTTCCCCGTTACGAGTCTCTCTCTCCAGAAATTATTTAAATCTGTATGTATTAACACTACAGGATTGTTATAGGTCTCATCGGCGAGGAGAGGAGAGAAGGACGCGAGATACGCACTATGGTAAGAAGAGACAGAGACACAGGTAGCGCGAGAGCCAATCCCGCGCGCCATGAAGAAGCGCGTATAGAAAAATCAGGAGAGACGCTCGAGCAGCGACTCACGCCGTACGGCTTTAAAGCAGGCGTTTGAAAGATAGAGTTTTTTCGTGCGATATCGGAGGTGTGTGAGAGTATGAGTGCTGGTGCATTGATTGCCCAGCGCCAGACAACTGCGCTGTTAGCAGAGGTGCATCTCCAGTGAAGGCGGAGAGCGGGTGGCCTGACCAGGCGGTTACCGTAGCAGAGCCAACAACTGTAAATGCTAGCTGTGTACATCTTTCTCAATCTCACGCCCTTATTTCTCTCCTTGCTTAACAGGCATTTTGTAGGCAAGCTGAGGCTCAGAGAGTTCTTTTTCATTTGCGCCTGTTGCTCCTGACTCCAGTTACTTCTTTAAACATGTCACTCCTTATGAATTATTGTGTGCAATTTTCTATTCGAACTGTTAAAATTGTCAATTCTTTATTTAAGAATATATTTATTGCTTTTTTCTCCCTTATCCTTTAGAGGACGGGGTTTGGGATTTTTGGTCTCCTTCAGAAAATGCATAAAGAAGGTATCTTATATGTTAAAACTTTCGTGGGTGTTCCCGTCCTCTAAAGGTTAACTATAGTGTTTGTTATTTCACGCCCAGTCTAGTTTATATACCGTGCTCGAGATTTCTAGGAAACCGGCGAGAGGCAGAGCGGTCGACGGGCGGTGTTCGCTGTGGCCCGTCTCGTACTCGATTTGCTGTGCATTGCCCTAAGAGTAACTGGAGCACAGGCAAGTAGTCGCACTTTAGCGAATTAATGAAAATGTAAAGATCTCATTATGTGCGGAAACTAAATTTCCGTTTCAATCTTTATTTTTATTTTCTGTATATTTCAAGCGTCAATTCTAATATGACTAACTTAAGCGATTATAATAATTACACGAGTATAATTTTATCATAATATGAAAATGATTTTATTAAAATTTAATAAATAAGGGAGACAAAATCCCTACTTATTATATTCTTTATAGATCTAAATCTATAATTTCTTTAATGTCAATTAATTTATGACGGAATCACGTCTTTAATCAGTTACCTTTCCGTTCGCGAAAATTTACCCACGGTAAAAGGGACAAAATAATGTATAATAATAATACCAAATTCACTTACCTTAATAGAATCAAGACGATCAATATCCAGTATTCGGAGATCCTTGGAATCCCCTCAGATAAATGATCCTTAAGCTGAATGGACAAATTTCTTATGTTATATCCGGAAGGGACGTAAATAATTAATAATTATATATAAATATAATTAATGTGGTTTACGGCTATTGTCACAATTTAGTGCCGTCGTACCAAATTTTTTATCGTGAGGTTGGGTTGGGTTAGAATAAATATTAGATTTATGATTAAAATGACATGAGTTTATCTAATCGAGAGAGATCACTTATAGTTGACGTGTCCACTCGAGGGACTTTGCTTGAAATCGGTTTAATTGGCTATCGACTAACGTCTCTCTCTCTCTCTCTCTCTGGATTAGGCAAAATACTTCGGTTCCTACTAAAAATGCGGAGAGGTGGAAGGAAAATATGTGTGTTGAAGTTCGTCGGGTGATGATAGGTCAGCTCGTGAAGCAAAGCTGGCTTGCAGCTGAGCTGTACGCCTGACGCGCGAAAAAGAGTGTAAGTTCATGTGTTGTGTGGTCGACCTTTGGAGAATACAGTCTCTGTGCTTTTGCGTATTGCTAAAACTAAAGAAACGTTTCGATAGAGGTCGGTGGAATTTATCGCGAAGTAAAATCGAGAAACTAATATAGAAGTTTCAGGGCATAACAAATAGATAAACAATCATTTAAAAGTCAAAATCATTCTCAGGTAACAAATAAAGGTTAGTGTGGTATAGAATATCAAGGAATGAAGGAGATACTGCTGTAAAATATTTCACTGCACTGCTGGAGCATAGACAATCTTGTAAATGAAACCTAAATAACAAAAAAGCCATCACAAGAGAAGATTTACGGACTCAAAGATCTCCAAACGATCAGCTAGATTCTAACCTCTTTGAGTGATTAGTTGTCAACAACAATAACAGAGCAGCCGGCCGCTGTGCAGTGAGCGGTACATTCTTATGTATCACGAGTGCTGCTTATAATACCTTCGACTCAGACGTATATTGCGTCGGCGAGAAGGGTCGAAAAGGGCCCTCGAGAAGAGTTTAAAACGACAGCGCGTGTTACGCTTGTTTCGTTGTGGCGTAATGACCATGACACATGTTGAGGCCATGCCATTTGCACGACTTTTGCTTTACTTGAAAATTTATTCTTTTAGTTGATTAAAAAATATATATTTTTTTTGGTCAAATAAAAGAATGCACTATTGAAAATGCTCGTCTGTGATACCGTTTATGACGAATTTGCAGCGCACTCACATCGAAAGAATGAGCATGCGTCGCCACCTGTGGCCCTAGTAGCATGATAAAAATGTTATGTTGTAATAAAAATTTTTATTTTTTTTTATAAATAATGCAAAATAACAATATTATTGCACTTGTAGAGGACTTGATTAATCTTCTGGAAACTTTACAGAATGGTAAATTCTTATCTAATGAAGTGCAATAATGTCCTCATTTTAGCTAATTTGCAGTATTTATGTAGCTACAGTACAAAATGCATCATAGCGGATGACAAACGTCTCGGTTGATAAATATTGAGTATAACTTCCCCTGGACAATAAATATTAAAGAATATACAAGCTGACTTAGGAAAAACTACCGAACGGTATCTTATTTAGGTTTCTACTTTGTTTTTATATAAATACTAATAATTATTGAACTTGAATAAATATATAAATAAAAATTTTACAGTTAACTATGACTATATTGAGAAGTAACTATGGGAGATGCAATTGGATGGGAAAGATGAGTATTGTACTTATCACAGCGTGGCTATTGACAATTCTTATATCCATAAATCACATGCTAAAAACTTATTCAATAAATTCACCTGATTTTAATCAAAACTTCAAAGAAGACTCTGAACGACTGATGCAGATTAATAACAATTTTCAGATGCTTAAAAGACAAAATAACATTCTTCGCAACATTATATTACGGTAAGTTTAATTGATCTTAAAAAGTGCCTTTTTAATTTTATTTTTTGATTTGTAATCAAGAAAAGCTTTAGGAAACAATTGCTTATATAAATAGACTTAAACTCTTAAATCTTAGAATTAATATTTTAAAATACCGGCAGAAAGCTGATAGAACTTCCCTGTTGAAAAAATCCAGCTGGAAATTAGTCCAAATTCCACCTCGATACTGCTGGATTTTCCGGGATTGAGGGGATGAATATTCAGAGCGGATCCAGGTGGATTAGACTGGATTTTCGCCTGGATTGCTTTCTGGATATCTAAGTAGATTTGAGTAAATTTCAGTCAGGATTAGATGGAATTATTATGTATATTAATCTGGATATCCAGTTGGATATGAAAATGCAGTAGGCTGGATTATTTACTTAATTTTGGACTGAATTTTCTTACTGGACTAGGATGATTTGGTGCATAACTTTCAAGTGAATAATGCTCGATTTTTTGCTAGCTTACATTGGTTTTTAGATGCATTGAGCGAAATTTTGAATCCAGTCCAATCCAGGGAGGAATCTAGTCAGATCCACCTGGATAATAATCAACAAGCAATCCAGGCGAAAATCGAGCCTATTCCAACTGTAAATCCATTCCAAAATGCACCTGGATCCGCACTGGATACCCAGACCCAAAATTAGGCGCATATGCACTTGAAAATCTAGCTCGATATCCAGCTGGTTAAAATAATAGTCTACGTTTACTTTACGGACTTTCGTTAACTTTAGGTAGCGCGCATCGGTATCAACCTTTCATATAACTGCCTATTTCTGCAGCTAGCTGATAAGATCATTTACTGCTACTTTTACCTGTAGTATTCGCAGATTGCGTAAAATTTTCAGAACCTTTAAACACAACACCACCACCACAACCACATTGATCAATAAACAACTCTCTATATGCCGATATTTTAGATGATGAGTTTAAATTGTAGTTTTACCGCAAATGTATAGTAGTTAAATGGAATGCGATCTTCTTGTTGGTTTCCTGTACCTATCTCGATCGATTAAAACGATCATGTTATTAATAGCACATAAATTAGTATGGAAAAATTCTTAACCTGAGTGTTGCCGTAAGTGTCCGCATTAAGCTGTAAAAAAACAGCTCGTATTAAATGTGCGACAAATACTATCGTAGTCTTCGGGTTTTGTAAATTTAAATCAATGTATCTTTCTATGAGAGTCTTTATCTACATAGGTTTTAAGTTAGTCTTAAATAGTTATCTCTAAACTGTGATATGAAGTCATAGATGTTATAGATAGATAGATGGATGGATGGATGGATGGATGGATGGACGGATGGATGGACGGATGGATGGATGGATAGATGGCTAGATGGATGGAGGGTGGATGGATGGATAGATAGCTGGATGGATAGATAGATAGCTAGATAGATAGATATTTGTTTATTCGTAAATATTTACAAAAGTATGGCATACATAATAATTACACATATTTTTCTTTCCAAATTACAATAGAATAGCACAGTTGTCCAAATGGGGTAGGACTAACGCTTCAACCAGCCTTCTGCGTAGAGTCTCGCTGGTACATGCCCTTAAAAACCGCAGGCTGTAAAGAGCTTTATTTACTTTTTTCGTTACTGAATTGACCTGTGGTTTCCACGTTAATTTACTATCGAATGTAACACCGAGACTCACGGCTGCGTCGGAAAAAGGCACAAGCGCCCCTCCCCCCAAGTCAACACATGGCAATCCCATTTCCTTTAAATCATTAACATATTTTCTCGAAACAAACATTATAGCTATGGTCTTGCCAGTATTGAATCGAAGAAACGAGGGCTCCACCCACGTCGACACCAGCCACGCTGCATCAGACAGGCGAGCTATTCTCTCCAGAATTTCATCTGCAGGAGTCTGCAGATAAACCTGGAGGTTATCGGCATGTAGGTTACGCCTGCCGGCCCGACGATCAAATAGATCTTTAAGTTTATTGATGTAGTGACTGAAGAGCAGAGGGCCGAGTACCGATCCTTGTGACACACCCAAAGTAGTTTCAACCCACGAAGAACATCTATTTTTTGATAACACGTGTTGAGTACGGCCTTGTAAATACGATTTAATCTATAGGAGTGCGAACCTCGAGAACCCGAGATCGCGTAATCTGCTCAACAGCCTCGAAAGAGAGATAGTATCGAAGGCCATACTGAAATCGAAAAGCAACAGCAAGATCACCATTCTCCTATCAATGCCTAGACGTACGTCATCAGTCAGTTTAAGCAGGGCTGTCTGAGTACTGTGATGCTGTCAGAACCCTGCTTGTAAAGAATCGAGAATGCTGTTTGCAGCGAGATACTCCGAGATTTGGGAGTGTGCAATCTTCTCGAGTACCTTAGAGAGAAAGCACAGTAGGGCAATAGGACGAAAATCCGAGGTTGATGACGGTGCTGTAATCTTTTTTAAGGCAACCAATTGCGCTCTCTTCCAAGCACTCCGAAAGACTCCCTGAGCAAAGGAGGAATGAATAAACCAACTATATAATTCTCCAACACTGGCAGAGTATTATCTACTACGTTCGGCAGTATGTCGTCCACACCCCTCGCCTATCATGAAAAATGGGAAATGACGAAAACTACATCCGCAAAATCAATTGGCTTGAAGGAAAATACATCTTTAAAAGGAGGAAAAAAAATCTACATCACTTCCTCAATATCTTCATTGAGTGCGACCGACGCACCTGCAAAGTGCGAGTTAAGCTCGTCCGGGGTAAAACCATGTAACTCCTCGTTGCTCTTAGGCAAGAGGCCGAGATTACAAATCTCCCTCCAGGTATCCTTATTATGGTCAGTATCATCAGATTACTTAAATAGGAGGTGCGCTCTTGATCAATAAGCATCTCAACCTCATTGCGAAGACAAGAAACTCATCTAGCAAGACAGCACTCCCGGTCCTTTTAAATAGTTGATGCCTAGCGTTTCGTTTGTTTATGAGGAGCTAAAGTTCGATCCCAATCCATGGTGCTTTTTTCTTACGAGGAATGGCAGTTTTTAAAGGCGTAAATTCATTAATAGCTTCCAATAGATTTGAATCGAGACTATCAAGCGCCCTATCTAAGTTAAAGTCTGAGTCTGGTGGGTCAAATAACGACCAGTCGCCGTGACACAAAAATTCATTAAGCTCCTCATAATTTATCTTATGATGATTTCTGAAACTAAAAACATTGTTTGGAGGAGAAACAATACAAAGTTCAGCAGTGACATCAATAATGCTGTGCCTACTGCGAAATGCTGCCTAATTGTTCCCAACGTCACGTACCGTATCGTTATCATCAACAAGTATTATGTCAATCCACGTATGAGATGTGTCGGTATGATGCGTTGAGCCGTGCTGGATGATCTTAAGGTAGAGTTCATTCTGTCTATCCCTCTATCTCCCTATCTCTCCCCCCCTATCTCTCTCTATCTATCTCTCTCTCCATCTCCCTGTCTCTCCCATCCTATCTCTCTCTATCGGTGTCCGTCTCTATCTATCTCTCTGTATCTCTCTACCTCTTTCTATTTCTCTTTATCGCTTTCTCCCTATCTTTTTGTCCTTATCTTTGTCTCTATATTTCTATATCTCTCTCTCTGTATAACTGCGAAAAACCATAAATAATGAAATGTATAATCCAAAAGAAAAATCAATATGTATTTGACATGTACATTTTGTAAACTATTTACAAATAAACTTATATCTATCTATCTATCTATCTCTTTTCCTATTTCTCACTCCCTAATCTTCTTTATCTCTCCTTATAACTCGCACTATATATATATATATTTCTCTCTATCTCCCTGGGGGGTCGGAGGAGACTGGCGGCGGCGCGCAATCGACGTCGAGAAGTCCGCTGCACTATTGTCGAATTTGACAAAAACCTGGACAAACGTAAATTTTTGAAGTATTTCCTAACGCTAAACCTACATGATTTATGTATTATATAGGTAACAATGTCATAAAAAACGCTATATAAATCATAATAGAGTGACTAATAAAAATTCTGTGGATCTTAAAATATAGCCAAATATGCGATTTTCTACGATTTTACGATTTTCACAGATTTCTTGTTATATTACAGGAAAAACAAATTATTTTTTTTAGAAAACGGTATTAACGATTGTATATTCTTGAAATATATATTAAAAACAACAAATCTAACCACAAAA
>UELU01143393.1:0-20395 GCA_900490025.1 Megastigmus dorsalis
TCTTGCTTCCTATTCTGTACAACCTAATTTTTCCATTAAATTTGTACGTGACCAAAATGTAGGAGCGAGCGAAAGTAACAAAATTCTTTCTTCATTTAATTTTGTTTGAGAAAGTTTATTTTTAAAATTTTCAACTACTGCCATGGCAGCTATATGATCTTCATCATCACAATTCAATTTAATTTATTTTGGTGTTGGAGAAGATTCATTCGATTTACGTTTCTAATACAGTAAAATTTTGCATGTAACACAAACTTGTGCTCCATCTGGTATTGATGGAAATGATTCTTGTAATGATTTTGGGAATGCAGTCAATTCTTTACAGTGTTGAAAAAGTATGTCTTGAAAAAGACAGATCAGTTAAAGATGAATCGTAAAGGCACAGTTAGTTCGCTAAGACGAAAAAACGCATACTTCAACGTTGCATATTAATCGTATACATATAAACAAATCTTGCATAATCACTTTCGAGCATCGGCATTCCAGTACAAGCCACCTACCGGTGGATTCATAATTAAATTTTTCCTGAATATGTTGATTATTTTATAAAACAATCCTGAAACATTTCTATTTTTTTGAAATATTCGTATAATGAGAAAAAAAAGTTATTAACTAAACAAATTAATAAACAAAAATACATTTGCATAAATAAAAGAAAATATAATTTATTTAATCCGTACGAAAGCCAATGAATAAATAAATGACAACGCATTCGCACGCCGCCACCGAAGTTGTACACGCGGCGCGCCGCGCCTGGTCGAGCGCCTTGTGCTTGTTGAATGATATCTCAATAAAATCAAAAAACGGCTCTCCATAAAATAGCTATATCGACGAAAAATTCCCTCCTCTTTCAATCTAGCTGGTCAAAAAAATATTAAAAATGCATTTTTTGAGATATAGCACATTTTATATTTTTTTAAGGTCAAATTAAGCAAATTTTACAAATCTGATAAGACCATCGGAAAGCTGAGGAAAAAATACATCGAAATTATTTCGTTATGATAATTTCTAGCTGTATTTTAGCCCTTTAAACATGAGCTGAAAACAGCACGATTAAACGCCTCATATGTTAGAAATTATTCACTTTCATTCAGGAGTAAATAAAATAAAATAAATTCTTTTGTAACCATGTTACTGCCAGTCCAACTCCTAACCTCAACGCTATATAAAGAACACGCAAAAAAAGTAAAGCAAATCCTTGACATCACATCTACTATCGTCTAATTAAAAAGTACAATAACATACATTAATTCAAAGAGATTAATACATTTTTGTCATTTTAACATTGTATAGCAATAAGAATTACGTACCTTAAAACCCATACAAGATATTGTTTCAAAAAGTGTTGAATAAATATATCCAAATGTCAGTATCCGAATTGGTGCCACCAGTTTCGTATTTGTATACCGTATCGAATAACAAGATTGCCGATTTATTTTTTTTCATAATATCTTTTATCAGATAACAGGTAACAATTCAAGAACTTTGTTCTATTCTTGTAAATTAAATTAATTAATTGCTCGTAGACACACATTATTTTACAGTAATACAAATATAAATGTAAAATTAATTTTTATTCAACATAAACAATTCATAAAGAATATATCTAATTGTGATACAATCTCGACTAACGGTGCCGAGATGCTTCAAGTGTCTCGGATACGGACATTACCGGATGAACTGCACAGGACGGGACAGACGCGACCGCTGCTGTAAGTGCGGCGATGCCGGGCACCGGGCCAGGGCCTGCGCTAGCGCTCCAGCCTGCTTCCTTTGCACAGCGTGGGGAGACGGGGGGCGGTGCAAAGAGACACTTACCAAAATGACGACAGTACTTCAAGGCAATCTGAACGGTAGCAGTTTGGCTCACGCCCTGCTGCCCCACCTAGCCGACGAGACGGACGCTGACGTAATAATGATTAGCGAACCATACAGAGACAGAGACACACCGACCAGGTTCGGTAATACCTCCCGCTCCGCGGCACTCTGGGTTCAGGGGGCTGCAGCGTCGCGGATTACAGGCCAAGGGATGGGAGGAGATTTCGTTTGGGCGAGCATAATATTGACGTTACGTATGTAATCGTTTACCTCTCCCCGAACTGCGGCGCTGCGGAGTTCGACAGAAAGGTGACGGCTCTCGAGTACGCGATGAGGGACTTCACCGGCGACGTGATCCTCGCCGGGGACGTAAATGTAAGGGCCATCGAGTGGGGCATGACTACGACGAACAAACGCGGATGATTACTGCTGGAGATGGCCGCGAGGCTAGATCTGACGGTGGCAAATGAGGGACGGGTGACGACGCACAGAAGACCTGGCTTCGGATCATTCATTCCCGACGTGACGTTCGCGACAGATGGCCTTATACCGAGAGTCAGGGAATGGCGAGTGATCGAAGGCTACACGGCCAGCGACCACCAGTTCATCACCTTTGACGTGACGGACATGACACGGACAAGAAAGAGAACAACACCGCCCCCAGTGGGATGGAACCTCAACAAACTGAACATGGACAGACTGACGGCACATCTCAACAGAGAAGAGGAACCGGCGACGGTGATCCCTTGCGGCATCGTGGGTAGGGAGTGGGTGGAGAAGTTGGCAGTAGAGACGGCGGGGCTACTGGGACGCCTGTGTGACGCCTCCATGCCATGGAAACAAACTAGACGTGACATAAAACCGATATACTAATGGACAGATGACATGGTGCGCCTGAGGCGCGAAAGCCTAGGGCTCCGACGGAAGGCCCAATGGGCCCGCAACACAGCGACTGCGACGAGCCTCTCGGAGACATACCGAGTCGCGCGACGACAACTGAGACGTGCGATTAAAGACAATAAATGTAAAAGCTGGACAAAACTGATCGACGAGGTCGACTCGGACCCCTGAGGAACGGGTTACAAGATTGTAACTCGCAACCTGGGACGGAACGGGCCACCCGCGATCAGAGACGAGATAACTCTTTCCGTCGCACCCTGAACAAGAGTGGGCGGGAGAGGAGGTCGACCACGACGAGATGCCGGAGTTCATAGTGAGCGAGCTCAGCCTGGCTGTAGCTCAACTCACTAGTGGGAAGGCGCCAGGTCCTGACGGCGTCCCAGCGGAGATCCTCGGGATAGTCGGGAAACGACGCCCGGAGACGCTCCTCAACCTGTACAATATGTGCCTGGTGGAGGAGGTCTTTAGCAAAGAGTGGAAGACCGCGCGACTGATCCTCATTGAAAAAATGGGTGGGGACCCCTACTCGCTGTCATCTTACAGGCCGTAGAGCCTGCTCAATACATTGGGCAAGCTCTTCGAACTGCTGCTTAGAGCCCGAATTCAGCAGGCTGTACAGAATGCTGGCGACCTGAATGACAGACAGTACGGATTCAGAAAAGGACGGCCGACGATAGGAGCGATCCGCGAGGTGATCGACTCCTTTGATAGAGCACAGACTAGACCCCATAAGGACAGGCCAATAGTGCTCATGGCAACACTTGACGTACGAAATTCCTTTAACTCGGCGAGGTGGGAGGACATCGTGCGAGCGTTTTCCGACGCCATCCCATTGCCTTCCTATCTTGTCCGAGTTATGAAGGACTACCTATGGGAAAGCTGCATCACTTATGTAACGGAAACCGGGGTTAAGGACAGGAAAATCACAGCGGGGGTGGCGCAGGGCTCAATCATGGACCCCGACGTATGGGATGTGATATATGATGAAGTGCTGGACCTTCCGATGCCTCCGGGGTTCTACCTAGTCGCATATGCAGACGATCTCGTCATCGTCATAACGAAGAGAGACACACGTCTGGCTCAAATGCGACTGAACCAGGAGATGAGACGAGTACAGGAATGGATGGGAGCACGGGGACTACAGCTAGCGACGTAAAAGACGGAACTGTTGTACTTGACGAGAAGACGGATAGACACGACGATACCCATGACGGCGGGGCAGTCTCTCGTGCGGCCCGGAGGGGGGGGGGCAAATATCTCGGGGTTACCTTGGATATGAGGATGACCTTCTGGCCGCACAGCAAGGGAGCCGCTGAGAGGGCAGCCTCGAAAACGGCAGCGTTCGCCCGCCTCATGGAAAACAGGAAAGGACCGAAATCGAACTTACGAAGAATTCTCATGGTGGTGATCCACTCGATACTACTGTACGGCATCGAGATATGGGCGGGCGCGATGCGGGGGGGAGAAGTACCGTAAAAAGATCACGGCGGTGTAAAGAAGGGGGAGGTTACGAATCCCGTAGACTCCCTAGCTATAGAGCGACAGAGGATCTACGATACAAGCAATGAAAAGGGGACAGCGAGACTGCCCACGCACGGACAGAGACACTGGCAGACTGGCAAACCCGCTGGACGAATAGTGACAAAGACAAGTGGACGAGATGCCTAATACAGGACGTACAACTCTGGACGGAGAGGTGAGCGGGCCACATAAATTTTTACTTAACCCAGGTCCTTTCCAGACACAAGTACTTCCGACACTACCTGCATCGAATGGGGAAGGTAACGATCCTGTTTTGCAGGGACGAGGCGGAGCACGTTCTTCGTGTGCCCACGATGAACAGCCGAGAAACAGAGACTGCAGACGACGATAAGGTACATAACAGCAGACAACGTCGTAACACTCATGCTAAACAGCAAACAAACATGGGATGACATAACACGCTACGTGACTAAAGTCCTAAAGAGCAAACAGTCCCGGGCTGGTTTGGTGAAGAGGGTGGATGTTACAGTTCCTTGCTCGGCAGTTGATTCATCAATCTTTGATCAAGTAGCTTGGGTTCGGGTTCGGGTTGGGTTGGGTTGGGTTTAGGTGACTGGACGCTGTCGGATGCCTCGAACGCGATGGGTATCACTTACCTCGGTCCTGACTGACGCTAGCCCGCTGGTCGGCTAATGTGCGGATGACGGGCCCCAAGCTCGACGTCTCAGACCTCGGGAGCGGGATCCCGAACTCGTCTACGGTCGCGAAGCAATTAGCCCTTTTTAACCACCTTAAAAAAAATTTACACATCTGAGTTATTGTGAAAAAGAACGAAAACCTATTCGTACACGTAGCAATGAATTTTGGTTTAAATAATGTTAGCTGTTTTTAGACAACACTCTCATTTGTTATAAAATGAATTTAATTTATAACCAAATATCAATAACTCGTACCTGGTGCCTCTGAAATATCTAAGATTGAACAAGAACGCATAATTTGTGTATTAAATACTAGCCTCTAGTTACACTACCTTGGTTAAAGTATGAAACTTGATTAAAAATCGATACTCGCTTAGATACTATGCGTATCTCCCACATTTACATATATATTGAAAAATACAGGCTTATTATCTATGGCATCGATATATTTTTTTAATTTTTTTTTATGGTGGTTAAAAAGGGAAAATCGCTTCGCGACTGTAGACAGGCTCCAGATCCCGCTCCCGAGGTCAGAGACATCGAGCTCGGGTCTATCACCCACACGTGAGCCGGCCCGAAGGCTGCCGTCAGTCAGGGCTGGAATAGGTAGGACCCATCACGTCCGAAGCATCCGACAGCGTCCGGCAGGCTAAACCCTCAGTTCCTTGATCCGCGGTTGATAAATCAGCCGAGGAGCAAGCAACTGTAACATCCACCCTCTTCACCAAGCCGACCCGGGACTGTTGTGCACATTACTCCGGGCCGGCCGGCGTGTCTATGTCCTACGTCGATCGTGTCTGTCGTGTCTAGTTGTTTAGTCCCCTGTCTTAGATGTCAGTCCTCAAGGCATCCGTCGGAACGTTTGCCCTTAAGAACCGCCATCACGTATCGTGTCACGTCGTCCCAACTCTCTTTGCTGGAGAGCATCAAGGTGGTGACGTTGTCCGGGTCAACGTATCCGATTGTTGTCTCCAGTCGGTGTCTGTCAACTGTTCAGCGGGGGCACACGAAAAACGTGTGCTCCGCGTCGTCTCTGTCATGTCCGTAGTATTTGCAAGACGGGGTCGTTACCTTCCCCATCCGATGCAGGTACTGTCGGAAGTACCGGTGCCCTGAGAGGAACTAGGTTAAGTAAAAATTCACCTCTCCCGCTCCCCTCTCCGTCCAGAGTCGTACGTCCTGTATTAGGCGTCTCGTCCACTTGTCTTTGTCACTGTTCGTCTAGCGGGTTCGCCAGTCTGCCAGTGTCTCTGTCCGTGCGTCTGTAGCGGCTCTCGGTCTTCCCGTTTCTGCGCTGGCGTCGTAGATCCTCCGTCGCTCGAGAGCTAAGAGGTCTATGGGGACAACCCCGGCGATCACCAGCACCGCTCCTTTGGAGATGGTGCGATACGCGGGCGCGATGCGCAGCACCCCCCTTCTCTGTACCGCGGCCATGGTCCCGCGACACTTCTCCACGCGTAACGCGCCACCCCATATTTCGGCCCCATAATGGAGCACCGAGTGGGTCACTGTCATGAGTAGTCTACGTGTGCTCGTTTTTGGTCCTCTCGTGTTTGCCATCAGGCGGGAGAGCGCAGCTGTCTTTGAGGCTGCCTTATCAGCGGCTCCCTTGATATGCGGCCAGCAGGTCATCCTCGTATCCAAGGTAACCCCGAGAGATTTGGCTTCCCCTCTGGGCCGCACGACAGACTGCCCCGCCGTCATGGGTATCGTCGTATCTATCGGTCTTATCGTCAAGTACAACAGTTCCGTCTTTTGCGTCGCTAGTTGTAGTCCCCGTGCTTCCATCCATTCCTGTATTCGACTCATCGCCTGGTTCAGTCGCAACTCAGCCAGGCGTGTGTCTCTCGTCGTTATGACGATGACTAGATCGTCAGCGTATGCGAATAGGTAGACCCCCGGAGGCATCGGAAGGTCCAGCACTTTATCATATATCACATTCCATACGTTGGGGCCCATGATCGAGCCCTGCGCCACCCCGGCTGTGATTTTCCTGTCCTTGACTCCGATCTCCGTTACGTAAGTGATGTAGCGTTCCCGTAAATAGTCCTTCATAACTCGGAGAAGATAGAGAGGCAGCTGGAAGACGTCGGAAAACGCCCGCACGATGTCCTCCCACCTCGCCGAGTTAAAGGCATTTCGTACGTCGAGTTTTGCCATGAGCACTATTGGCCTGTCCTTGTGGGATCTAGTCTGTGCTCTGTTAAAGGAGTATATCACCTCGCGGATCGCTTCTATCGTCGACCGTCCTTTCCTAAATCCGTACTGTCTGTCATTCAGGCCGCCAGCGTTCTGTACAGCCTGCTGAATTCGGGCTCTAAGCAGCAGTTCGAAGAGCTTGCCCAGTGTATTGAGCATGCTCAACAGCCTATAGGATGACGGCGAGTTGGGATCCCCACCCTTTTTTTTCAATGAGGATCAGTCGCGCCTTCTTCCACTCTTTGCTGAAGACTCCCTCCACCAGGCACATGTTGTATAGGTTGAGGTGCGTCTCCGGGCGACGTTTCCCGTCTATCCCGAGGATCTCCGCTGGGATTCCGTCAGGACCTGGCGCCTTCCCACTAGCGAGTTGAGCAACAGCCAGGCTGAGCTCGCCCGCTGTGAACTCCGGCACCTTGTCGTGGTCGACCTCATCTCCCGCCCACTCCTGTTCAGGGAGCGACGGGAAGAGTCCATCCACTATTCTGTTCATCGTTGTCTCGTCTCTGATCGCGGGTGGCCCTTTCCTTCCCAGGTTGCGAGTTACAATCTTGTAACCCGTTCCCCAGAGGTCCGAGTCGGCCTCGTCGATCAGTTTTGTTCAGCTTTTGCGTTTACTGTCATTAATTGCACGACTCAGTTGTTGTCGCGCGACTCGGTATGTCTCCGAGAGGCTCGTCGCGGTCGCTGTATCGCGGGCCCGTTGGGCCTTCCGCCGGAGCCTTAGGCACTCGCGCCTCAGGCACGCGATGTCGTCTGTCCACCAGTATATCGGTATTTTGTCGTGTCTAGTTCGTTTCCGTGGCATGGAGGCATCACAGAGCCGTCCCCGGAGCCCCGCCATCTCTACTGCCAAATTCTCCACCCTCTCCCTGCCCACGATGCCGGAAGGGATCACCGTCGCCGGTTCCTGTTCTCTGTTGAGCTGTACCGTCAGTCTGTCCATATTCAGTTTGTTGAGGTTCCACCCCACTGGGGGCGAGGTTATCCTCTTTCTTGTCCATGTCATGTCCATCACGTCAAAGGTGATGTACTGGTAGTCGCTGGCCGTATAGCCTTCGATCACCCGCCATCTCTTGACTCTCGGTATAAGTCCGTCTGTCGCGAACGTCACGACGGGAATGCATGATTTGAAGTCAGGTCTTCTATACGTAGTCACCCGTCCCTCGTTTGCCACCGTCAGATCTAGCCTCGCAGCCATCTCCAGGAGTAGTCTTCCACGTTTGTTCGTCGTAGTCATGCCCCACTCGATGGCCCTTGCATTTACGTCCCCTGCGAGGATCACGTCACCGGTGAAGTCCCTCATCGCGTCCTTGAGTGCCAATACCTTTCTGTCGAACTCCGCAGCGCCGGAGTTAGGGGAGCGGTAAACGCTGACGTACGTAACGTCGGTCACCCTCGCCCAAACGAAATCTTCTCCCTTCCCTTGGCTCGTAATCCGCGACGCGGCAGCCCCCGAACCCAGAGCGCCGCGTCGGCGTCGCCAGGTCGGTGTATCTCTGTCTGTACGGTTCGCTAATCATTATTAGATCAGCGTCCGTCTTGTCGGCTAGCTGAGGCAGCAGGGCGTGAGACAAACTGCTGGCGTTCAGATTGCCTTGAAGTACAGTCGTCATTTTGGTACGAGCCTCGTCCGTTTTCTGTTCTTTGCCTCCGTCAAGGCCGCCTTGAACGCGGCGCAGGCAGCGGTCCCAGGAACGTGCACCGCCCCCCGTCTCTTCGCGCTGAGCAAAGGAAGCAGGCTGGAGCGCTAGCGCAGGCCCTGGCCCGGTGCCCGGCATCGTCGCACTTCCAGCAGCTGTCGCGTCTGTCCGGTCCGGTACAGTTGATACGGTAATGTCCGTATCCGAGACACTTGAAGCATCTCGGTACCGTCAGTCGACAGCTGACAAACCCAATTCTTATGTGTCCCGTCTGGAACAGTCGCGTCGCGTCCTGGTCCTTTAGGTTGCAGATGGCGAGTTTCTGCCCCCTGCTGTTTGGGCCAAGAACCAAGACTCTCCTATCCGCGTCCACCCCTAGTAATTTGTTGAGTGCGTCCGTTATCTCGTGCGTTTCCGTGACACAGTCTAGGTCTAGTATCTCTAGGGTTATCTTCGGACTCTCCTATGACCCCTTGATTCCCCAGAGCCTGTTGGATACGTTCCGTCAGTTCTGTTGATCCTCCATCTCTTGTCGTGCGTACCAGTACGGCTCCGTCCTTGGCCTTCGTGACGCCTCTGACCTTGTTAGAGGCGTAAACAGTCCGTAGCGTCCGTACCATGTCCGCGAAGGTCAGCCCCTCATCTGGCGTGATGAGCAGTGCCGCTTGCCGACGTTTGGGGGCCGGTCTGTCCAACTGTACCGTCTGCCCCGTCTGTCTGTCTTCTGTCTTTTTCCTTTTCTTCTTCTTCTTCTTCTTTCTCTGGACTGTTTCCCAGCCCGCCTCCTGCCGTCCTTGGCTTGTACCGGGCCGAGGCTCGGCTTATGGCATCGATATTACTCACCTGCTATATATTTTTACATATTTATTGTGTTAAATTATTTTTAACACGCGCGACTACGACCAATAACGCACATTAAATGACACAGTGTGAGGCAAATTATGATTGTAGGACTCGCTCTGTATGTTTAAGATACACAGAAAAAAAAATCCGACGAGTACAGTCGGCCTGACCGGTAATTTTTAACTGCCTGACGCCCGCGAAGCGTGTTCCGTAAACTTTACCACCCAAACCGACATTTATTACCGGCGTCTCCAGTAGTCGCTGCGCTCAAACACACAGCTACATTTGATAACATATCTTTTAATTAACGGATATCTATATCAAAATAATTATCAAAACTTAATCCAAATATTATAAAAAACTTGATAAATAATAGTAATTTTAAATTGCATAACCTATATTTACGTCATATTTAAAATATAAACTGAAAAACGAGTACAGTCGACATAAGTAGTAATTTTAATGTTTAATATTAAAAATATATTGATATATATACGTATATTTTGTAATCAATTTATATAAAATTACATTTTTAGATTTTATTAATAAACTACTGTAAAATAATAAATCTCATTATTAAAATAAATACTTACGTAAAATAATGAAATGTGATAAGGATATATAATTTTTTTACATAATAGTTTTATTTGTTTATCTTAAAATTTTCTTACAAAATATATTTCGTTGCAATAAATAAAGCTTCTTGTTTTTTAACAAGAGTACATGGATGAATATTAGGCAATTCATTTGCTTTTTTAAGAATGCATGATTGACCAGCTATGACGTTGTAAGCATAGTAATGATCATTAAAGCATACATTTCTAAAAGGTTGAAGTAACAGGTACAAGTCTTGCTCTTTAATAAAAAACATTTGCATAATTTTTCCAAAGCTGTGTAAATTATCGTCACCTATATTCACAACCAGGATCATGTCAATGTGATATTTAATTCCGTTTAATTCTGCATATTTAATCGAAACAATCTTTTGCAGTTGATTAGTTGAAGTAAAATAAATTTGTCTTGTGCGATGATCTATATCTATAGTTAGTGAATTTCGTGTAAGCAAGACGTAACTGACTCCTTATACTAATATTTTTCAGTAAATTCTTTCCGTTGCTTGTACTTACTGCAGTTAGTTTCAGTTGTCTGTACTTTGACTCAAATCGCATTGACCAAAAATGAACAAACGGTCCATTATTTAATAAAACTAGTACTAAATGAGTCATTTTGTGAAATTTATATTTCAAATGACCATATAATATTTTGTACGAAGAAAGAAATTCTGAAATTAGAATTTGAAGTTGTTCCACGTGTCCTTTAACAATACGAGGAGATGTAAGAATTGCAATTATTTTTCTTAATAAAATATATAGCTCATACGCAGGATTTTCTTCATCTAATACTTTGTCACCAATAATTAATCCAAAATACCTTGTAAAACAAAGTGCTTCTGCGGCTGACATTTTTAGCTTCTTTTTAAGTTGAATGTGCTCTTTTCTATAACTGGAATTTTCTGCAAAATTAAAATCGAATGTTTAATCCTTTGGTTGAGCGATTCTAAAGAAAATAAGTTTTCTTGAAAGATTAAAGTATGGGAAATATGTGCCATGGTGTCATTTGCTGTGCCACCTAGAATATCATGTATTGCGTCAAAAGTTGAAATTTTCTTTAAATTTTTGAAATGTAGGATTCAATTTTGTAAATGCTTTTATTTGTGATAAATTGTATCTTCAAAACTGAATTTATTTTTCAACAATTTTTTGTCTGCCGTAATAAATCCACCATTTTGAATATTTGAAAAATAAAAAATCAATAATATTTTCGTATTCAGCGACCCCAAAAACCCCCGAGTATTTAATTTCAGAGAAAATTATGGGATTTTTAACAATTTTCTTCCGCCATATTGAATCCGCCATTTTGAATGTTTTTAAAATGAAAAATTAACAATATTTTCATATTTAGCGACCTCGAAAACTCCCCACTATGGAATTTCAGAGCAAAATATGGGATTGTTGGAAAATTTTGTCCGCCATATTGGATCCACCATTTTGAATATCTTAAATTTTTACTAAAAATAATCACAAATATAACATAAAATCATTTTCATGCTGAATATTGAGAAACAAATCCCATTTTCAAGTGTGATGCCTAAAAAATCTATTTTTTTTTGAATTTTTCATCAATATCCGCCATTTTGGGGGTACCATCTTGAAATTTAATTTTTCAGTTCCGCTCTATCTTCAACTACGAAGTCCATTTGCACAATTCATGCACTATGAGTTAAGATTACTTACAAATTCCGATGTGAAATCTAAGTTTGAAAAAAAAAGAACGTGTGAATTTTCCGACATTTTGGGAAAAAAGACGCCATATTTAATTTTACCGAAGAGATAGCAAAAATTTGAAAGCGGCATCTGAAAGAGCGACCTCAAGAATACTAGGGTATGAAGTTTCGTAAATAAATATTAGCGCTAAGTATATTTAACATTACTTCAAACTTTGATAAAAATTTATTTGCATTTTAATGGGGTACCAAAAATGCTTGGTAAGCGTAATAATGCTAAGTCATTTTCTCTGCCTAAAATCATTCCAAATTATAAAAACAAATAAATTTTGTAGGAGTGTAGATGACATGCGTGATTGGAATATACCTAAGCTAATTAATTTTTCATCAGAATCAGTTAATTTTTTCTTTTGCTTAGCATACGTGAGGACGAAAGGAGCTATGCTGCTCCAGTTACTCATAAGTTTATTACACTTATTTGGATACAGTGATTCAAAGTCAGCAGCTAATTATAAATAAATATTTTATATTTTATAATGGAATTCAAATATTTAAGTTGCCTAAAATATTGTAATAAAATCAAAAAACTTACCAAAATGTGACCAAAAGTGCGTAAGCATTTATAGGTTAAAAATTACTCCCTAACATTTTTACATTTGTCTCTAAATTTAATCGTTTCGTTCCATTTTTTAAGTATATCATTTTCTGGTTCATCATTATCTCTTAACCATGCAATATCTTACTCATTGTTGCTTAAAACCGCATCTAAACAAAATATTTATATTCCAACTATAAATTTATATAACTTTTTTGTATGCTGATATTTACAAACATGCAATCAAGTAACTTTACAGAAAATTTAACTTATACACATATGTATGGTATTTGTATTTTACATACCTTCTTCTATACACTCTATTATGTCCAAAACTATACATTTCAGTAGTTTTCGACGATAATAGAAATATTTATCAATCAAAATGCCACCTGATTTCACTGCTTTCCGACCATCGCAGGATCTTTGGTAGGGGTGGAAAAATAGTTTTGAAAAATCTTCAACCGTTTTAGGTGGTGTGACAAAAATAGTTGCACACTCAATGGCAAGTTCTGCAAACCTTTCTGAGCTTATCCTGTATCAACAATATAATGTACTTGTTAACGATAAATAAATTTCAATTAACATTATTTTTTTCAATCTTCTACTCTATATCTACAATAAAATACATAACCTTATGTGAGATGTTAAAAATTTATAAAATTTTATATGAAAGACTATTATAGAAAGCTACTGCTACTATAGTTGTATTTGTTGATCAGACCATGATGACAATTGAGGATAATAAACGAGCGTCAAGCTCTTTACATACAAGAAAAGATTGATAAACAATTTTTCCTCTCATCGTTGATTGCAAAAGTTCAATAACTAATTTAGTTTTCGTAGCTAAAATAATAATGACTAATAAAAATACTACAATTAAAAGTATCAAGATTGTAAAGAATCTAATTTAAATAAACAATAGTAATACATTATCAATGAATATTGTTAGCGTGCGAGGCCTGTTTCTGCTCGGGTAGACGAGTGGCTGGAACCCGGGAGTCTCGGTAGCGTCTTTCGCGTGAGGAAAGCAGGATTGCCGAGTATGCGAGGAAAAGGAGAGTTTTGAGTGGAAAAAAGCCTTGCACTGTAGTTAATTTTTACTAGATTTATTGCAGTAGCAATATTAAAGGCTTACACTTAACTATATGGTTAATTGAAGTAAGTAAAGGTGATTCGACCGCGTGGCGTGGTAGTTGCCGGTAGAACGCGAATCACGGGGTGCTCCGTCTGAGGCTGTGACTAGAGCGGAAGAGAGCGAGCCTCGGGCGGGCAACTCCTTTGCATGCCGCGAGGCTCGCGTATCGATACACGAGGGAGGGAGAAGTGTAGCGCTGACTGATCGCAGCGTGAGTCTCTGACGAGACTCGTGATGCATCAGTCAAGCGACCTTTGACTCGCGCGGCGCTCATTTTGAACGAGCGGCCGCGACATACCGCCCGCCTCGTTGTCCAGTGACAACGAAATACATCGTTAAAAAAAAAAAGAAAAAATAAAGATCTGATAGAAGTAGAGGAGATTAGTAGAGTAGGTATAGTAGAGAATAGACGTGTAAATAGTAAAGAAGTAAAGATAAAGAGTGCAGGGAATAAATCGTTCGTCTTCATTATCTTGTTGGCTGGTACCGCCCGCCGTGAGCGGATTGGGTGTCGTGGAGGTAGTCGGCCTTGGAGATGAAGGTGGACCTACAGTCAGGTGGGTTTCTGCGCCGATTGGGAGGCGGATAACCTTTACCAGCGGCCGTTGTAGTGATGTGGTGGCGGTGCGTAGCGTCAGCACTCGCGTCAGTCCGTCGGGGCCTGGGTGGAGTAGAGAGACCCGCGCTAATGCCCACTACGCCTACACGCTAATGAGGACTAGATCGCCCTGCTTAATGTCCGCCGTCGGCTTTAGCCACTTATGGCGTTGTTGGAGGAGGCGTAGAACCTCTACCTGCCATCGCTTCCAGAAGTGGTTGCGCATGATTGTAGTCCATTTATAGTGTGGTGTGCCTGCAACAGAAAGAGAGTCGTCGATAGGCTCCGGTGGCGATGTCAGTGATGATCCCACAAGGAAATGTCCTGGCGTGAGGGCGGTGATGTCTTCAGGGTCGTTGCTGAGTGGAGATAATGTCCTCGAATTTAAGCAGGCCTCAATCTGCGTCGTTAGTGTCGAGAACTCCTCGTAGATGAGTTTGGCGTCACCGAGTACTCGGCGCAGGTGATGCTTGAATGCCTTCACTCCGGCCTCCCAGATACCTCCGAAGTGGGGCGCACGTGGAGGTATGAATCTCCAGCTGACGCGGTCCCTGGCGATGACATCGGCGACTTCCTTACTGAATTGCGATGCTGCATCAAAGAGCCTTGACAGCACGGAGTTGGCTCCTTGAAAGGTTGTCCCGTTGTCACTGTAGATGATGCTGCAGAGTCCGCGCAGGGACACGAAACGATTGAATGCTGCCAGGAAGGTGTGCGATGTGTAATCGGACACCACTTCGATGTGTACGGCTCGTGTCACCATACACACGAATATGGCCACATAGTCCTTGCAGGCCGTTTGTCCGCGACCTTTCGAGGTACGCATCATAAAGGGGCCGGCGTAGTCAAGTCCAGTAGTCGTAAAACGTCGAGCTGGAGTGACTCTGCTCGCAGGTAGTGGGGCCAGTTGCTGAACCTGTGGTTGTCCTTGGAAACGGGTGCATCTGACGCAAGTAGGTGCGTAGCAGATAGCTCGTTGCAAACTGTGGGCTACCATGTAGAGTGCGGATATGCGCTTCTCGGATGAGCAGTTCGGTGACGCGACTGCTGCAGGGCACGACGATGGGGTGTTTCTCTGCGTCTGGGCGCATGGCATGCTGAAGTCTCTCTCCAACACGGAAGAAGCCATTAATGTCGAGGAAGGGCGTGAGTCTCTTCAATGGGCTTGCTCTTGAGAGTTGGTGGTGAGCTTGCAGCCGAGCGATATCGTCTTTGAAAGTCACGTGTTGGATACTGTAGATGAGGGCGCGTTCAGCGCGAAGAAGCTCATCTGCGGTTAGTGACTCGGCCGACCTGAGATTTGCTACTTGACGGCGTCTAGATGGCCATCTGAGAGCAATCTGAGAGCAAATGTGAGAGCAAACTTGCTCGTACCACTGTGGAGAAGCGAGAGACATTCTGCAGCCAGTCTTTTATCGGCCTTTTTTCTTGCCGGTTGAGCGGAGTAGCGAAGACGGCGCAGGCCTTGCGCTCTTCAATCCCGCTCGTGTGCGTAGGTTGCGGAATGATCCACTCTTCCCATCGTGTGGTGAGCCACGGAGGTCCTTTCCACCACAGCGGCTCCTCTGTCAGTTTTAGTGGCATAGTATCTCGAGAGGCAAGGTCGGCCGGGTTCTCGCTGGTCTTAACATATTTCCATGAAGCTCCTGGTAGCACCGTGAGGGCCTCACTGACACGATTCGCTACAAATGTAGTCCATCTCGCAGGTGGGCTGCTCAGCCAAGCCAAGGTGACTTGCGAGCCTGACCAGCAGTACACGCTCACCGGAGAGGACGGTAAAAGAGACAGGATCTTGCTGAGGAGACGAGCAAGGAGCAGAGCCCCGCATAGCTCCAGTCTTGGTATGCTAAGGGTCTTGATAGGAGCTACTTTGCTCTTGGCCATCAGCAGCGTAGATATTGCGTCTTCTCCTTCCGTTTTAGTGACAAGATACACTACAGCAGCATACGTGTGGATAGAGGCATAGGAAAAACCGTGGAGGTACCATCTAGAGCTGCTGTGGGTACACGTCCAGCGTGGGATATGAAGTGTCGCAAGACTTGGCAGCTGGTCACGAAGCGCAGTCCATGAGGCGAGGGTTCGGTCGGGCACTGGCTGATCCCAATCAGTGCCGGCAATCCAAAGCTGTTGGATTAGGATTTTTCCAATGGTTAGTACCGGAGCCAGCCATCCGAGTGGGTCAAACAGACGAGCGATTTCGGAGAGCATCACTCGCTTGGTAATCACCGTAGCATCAGGGCGTAGAGAGACTCTGTAGCAAAATGAGTCTGCTGATGCGTTCCACTGCAATCCAAGGGTAGCCACGACGTCATCCACGTTTATATCTCGCGGCTCGTCGGAGGCGTGGCGAAGATCCTGAAGTAGTGCAGGGTGGTTCGCCGACCACTTGTCCAACTCCATCCCTGCTGATTTAAGGATGAAGATCAGCTCGTCTCGGGCGCTAAGGGCCTCCTCGATGCTGTCAGCTCCTGCTAAAACGTAGTCAACGTATACGTGAGAGTGGAGAATCTCGGCAGCTCGTGGATAGGTAGCTCGTTCATCCTGGGCGAGCTGCAGTATGGTGCGGTTGGCTTGAAATGGGGCGGATGCAGTGCCATATACCACTGTTCGCAGTCTGACCACACGTAGAGCATCCTGCTGCGAATCTCTCTAGACAAGGCGTATCCAGTCCCTGTCTCGCTCATCCAACAGGAATTGTCGAAACATCTTGATAATGTCGGCAGTAAATACCACTGGATACAGGCGCCAGCGGGTAATGACATTCACAATGTCAGCCTGCAGCTTCTGACCGACGTGCAGGCAGTCGTTGAGCGACACTCCATTACTTGAGGGCTGGGAGGCATTGAAAACTACTCTTATCTTGCCTGATCCATCCTGCTTAAGCAAGGCGTGATGAGGCGTGTAATAGGAGGCTGGAGAGAGCAAGTTGCTGACTGGCACCTCTTCTGCGTGGTGGAGTTCCTCCAAATCCCGCATGAATCGAGAGTAGGCCTGTTTTAGTGCAGGCTTGGTCTGCCTTCGTCGCTCAACTTGTAGAAATCGGGCCTGGGCTATCCGTAGTGACTCTCCCAGCTCTGCAGGTCCTTTGAACGGCAGGCGCAGCATATATCTGCCTGTCTCGTCACGGCGATGAGTCTTCACATAGTGTGTGTCGCACTGCGACTCCTTAGCAGACAGAATTGGCACTGATCCGATCTCCTCGATCTCACAGAGCTTCTTGACCATATCACTGGTGGTGGAGCTCATCGTATGGTGGCTGTATGTGGTAGTAGAAAGGCTGACTGGAGCATCGTGGGTTGTTGGACCAGTCAGAATCCATCCAAACACATTTCGTTGAGCGATGGGCTGTCCAATGGCTCCTTTGCGTATTCCAGGTAACAGTAGAGCAGGGTAGACATCCGCTCCCAGTATCCAATCGACCTTGGATGGCTCGAAGAAGGTGGGATCTGTCAGTTTCAGGCCCTGGATGTGAGGCCAGCTTCCTTCGTTGCTCCTTTTCCTGGGAAGAATCGATGTCAGGTTGCCAAGAATCAATGCTTTAAAACTCAGATGAAAATCAGTGCTCTGGTTAGACCGAAGAATCACCTCCGTAGAGAATTTGGAGGTTATGGTGGTTGATCCACCTACCCGACTGACAGAGATGGGGGATTTTTTCTTATTTAAGTTTAGAGCTTATGAGACTCTCTCTGTGACGAAGGATCCTTCTGAAGCTGGATCGATTAAAACTCGCACAGAGAGAGAAACTCCCTTGAAATACTCTAATATAACCCACGCAGTCGCTAGTAGGGTAGTGCGAGCCTGCTGGGGAGCTCTACTCGTAAAACTCATAGACTGGTTTCTTATCTTAGTCGTATGAAGTGATACCTGACTAGAGAGAGTATTTTTCAGAGCGGGGGGCTCCTGCTGCAGCTCTGTGGCAGCATTCCGAAGGGCATGGAGCAGTGAACGGTGTCTCTCATGGCATCCTGGGGCCGAACAGCGTCCCTTGGAGTTACACTTAGTCATCATGTGCTTCGGACTGAAACAGTTGAAGCACAATTTTGCTGTATCGATGAAGTCTCGTCTCTTATGGCCATCCAACACCACGAACTGAGGGCAATAGCCGATGAAATGGGTCCCCCGGCACATACTGCATCCTCCTCGACTCTGTGAGTTCTTGTTACCTGAAGAGCTTTCTGTAGAAGAGCTGTGGAAGGCTGAGACAGGCTTGCTGGCCCTGGTAGCACTCTTCGTAAACTGGGATTTAGGTTGGGTGAACTGTGGTTTGGCAATCTCCAGTGAGCGAGCTCTATTCTCTAAGAAGTTCACCATCTGTAGATAGGAGAGGAAGCCTCCAGTGCCCTCTAAGGACTTTTCCCAGTCCTCCCTCGTTAAAGGGTCCAGTCTGGACGAGAGGACCTCCACAAACCAGTCATCCCACTGTTCAACTGGTCTGCCGATGAACTTGAGGGCTCGTACTCCTTCTTCCACCTCGTCTAGAAGGCGGGTAATCTCCTCTGATGACTTTTGGGAAGCTGGAGTCAGGCTAAGCATCCTGGACATGCGAGCCGACTGTGTCTTACGACAGTTGTCGAACCTGTCCCCTCCATATTGCCCAGATGCTTGGCTGCTGGACCCTCCAAGCACGACAGCAGGTACTGGAGCTTAAGCACGGGTGAGATAGAGGCTACATCCTTGACCATGGAGCAGAAGCGTTCCTTGAAGGTGTCCCACTCGAGCTGCTTTCCACTGAAATGAGGCAAAACTAGTTTAGGGAGACGAGAAAGTACTGCTGGGCCGTTGTGGTAGTTTCAGGGTGCAGCAGCCTCCTGTAGAGCAGGAGGTATAGCCTTGGTAGATAGTCGTCTCTGCAATTCTGCTTTGGCGAGTATATAGGCCTCCTCGTACTGGCTGAAATGGTCATCCGTGTAGTAGTGGTCGTTCTTCAGGATCTCTGCGTTAGCACTGAGGTCTGAATGATGGCCGAAGACTTTACTTCAGTAGCTCTCTAGCAGGGTGATCCTCCCTTGGAGCACTTCTGCAGTCTGACCCGCTACTGCAGCTTTGTTGGTGTTGCTGATGAAATTTAGAATCAGCTGACCCTCGGTGGCCTGCTTCAATAATCGTTTGTCCCCCATGCTGAGCGAAAACTGTTAGAGAAAGTTGAAGCAAAGCGAGAAAAAAGCAGCTACTGTTGCAGTCAAGTAACCTCTTGAGAAGTAACAAACTAAGCGATAGTTGCAGCGAACTTCAATCTACATAAAGCGCACACAAAGTAGTAGTAGGAGATTGTAGATCAAGGATACTTATTGAGTAGCTTGAGGTAGCTTGTCCAAGCAGCAAGCGTAGCAGCATTGTAGCGTGGCCAATGCAGGTTATGTTGCCCACGTGGCAGGTAGCGTGCAGATGAAAGCGCAGTGAGGCGAGAGCAGCTAGTACAGTGTACAGTGTACCCGGGAAAGTCACTTCAATTCGAGGTGCCGAATGTCCGTCGAATCACAAGTCCGGTTCTGGCGTCACTGCACTTAAACAATCTTTTACACTGTAAAAACTCACCCTTTTCACTCGTATCCGGCTCGAAGAACCAAATGTTAGCGCGCGAGGCCCGTTTCTGCTCGGGTAGACGAGTGGCTGAAACCCGGGAGTCACTTTTGAGTGGAAAAAAGCCTTGCACTGTAGTTAATTTTTACTAGATTGATTGCAGTAGCAATATTAAAGGCTTACACTTAACTAGGTGCTTAATTGAAATGTTACTTCCGGAAGGGACGTAAAATAATCAATAATAGTGGTACGGTTATCGTCTCAATCGGATAACTGTAGTATCCAATTGTTTAGCGTGAGGTTGGGTTAGAATTTATGATTCAGAGACTCTTACATAGTTTAAACGTTGATCGTTTATTAAAGATTATACCCGAGAGAGATCGCGTTTACTTGACGTGTCTGTCTACTCAAGGGACTCTGACTGTGATCGGCTCAATCGGCTCGATCTGTCTCTAATTGAAACTCAAAAATGGACTGACTAATGTGTCTCTCTGGATCAGGCAGGGTACCTCGGTTCCTGCAGAAAACCCAGAGAGGTGGTAAAGATAAGTGTGTCAGGAATCCGTCGAGTAATGGCAGATCAGCGCGTGAAGCAATCAGCTGCGCTTAGTAGCTCAGCTGAACGCCTGATGCGCGAAAAATATGGTATGTAGGTGTGTGTGGACGACCTTTGAAGA